>SZWC01008105.1:55495-114127 GCA_023375785.1 Penium margaritaceum
TGGTCATGTTCAAGCTCCATATAAAGAAACACTTGACCAGGCTGAGGTCCTTCATCTTGTAGGTAGAATGAAGCAAAGACTTTGTAACTGCATAGAAGAGGGACTCGGAGAGGCAATGAGTAGGTCATCAACATAGACAAGAACAACAACAAGAGGGGATGATGGAGGACCAAGGAAATATGCAGAATCAAATGTGCTACCTTGGATTCCACCCCTGTCAAGTGTGGTCGTGATTTCCATGTTCCAATAGCAAGGAGACTACTGCAGTCCATACAAGGCCTTACATAAAGGCCAAACCTTGTTGGTGCCATCGGTGAAATGGGGTGACTGTGCCAAGGTACCATGCAGGAAAACACTGTTCACATCCATCTGCTCAAGCTCCCAATCATGGTGTCTCACCAGGATGAGAAAAGCACGCGGAGTGGTATAGCGTCCAACGGATGCAAAGATCTCATTAAACTCCACGCCAAGGATTTGTGAGAAACCCTTGGCAGTGAGACGCACCTTGAAACTGTCAACAACACCATGTGGCTACAGCTTGCACCAAAAGACCTTGCATGCTGAGACAACCTTGCGGCCAGGTGGCAATTCAGCTAGCTTGTACTCCCTACGCTCTTGTAGAGTACTGAGTTCCTCTTTTCTAGACGTCTCCCAAAGAGACAAGTCTATGGCCTCACGAGCCTCCCGAACAGTAGGGGGCTCAAGACCCAACAGAGAGAGGCCACTGGCGGCAAAGAAAGCAGCAACATAGCCCGCCACGAAGGTGTCAACTGCTGGAAGTCCTGGGAGATGAGCGAGTATCGGAGGGCTGTACCGGGGTGCATAAAACCAACACACAGGCCATCCAAGGTAGTGGTGGCGAGGCCCAAGGCATGTAGGCCAGGCAGTGTTGACCTTGATCCCTCGAACCTCGGTACATCGATGTCCACCTCGGAACATCGATGTAGCCACAATGGACCACATCGATGTGGGTGAAGCCGGGATTGGGGATTCTGGCCACATCCTGGCCGCATGTGTGTGGAGATTTGCAAATTGGAGATTTGAAGTACATTTCCAGCATGTGTATTCAAAGTTCTAAAAAGGTTAACTCTAAAAACCCTTTCAACTCTGCACCATTGTGAAATAACATACAACCATACAATGTACCCATGTCACCATGTCACCATGTCACATGTTACTGTGTTGCTTTGTCACTATGACACTTTCATTATGGTCATGTATTTCAAGGAATATTCAAACCAAGGAAACACACATTGCAAAGAACCTCATACATTTTGAAAAGTCACAGATTGCATTGATCACAATTAAAGAACGACAGAATCTACTTGTACTTCATTGTAGCAGCAGCAGCTCTGCGCTTTGCCGCCAGATTCCTAGCCGCTACAGCTGCTGCTAAAGTGCCACCTGCCCGACGCTTGGAAAACCTAGATGCTGCTAGGGCAGCTAGAGCAGCACGCTTGGAGCTGCTCTTTGCACCGCCAATGCGGGAGGCAGCAGTTGAAGCTGGATCACCCCCTGCTCCTCCCTCCCCAGCACCCTGCTCTCCTGCTCCATCCTCTCCAGCACCCTGTTCTCCTGATCCACCCTCTCCAGCACCCTGTTCTCCTGCTCCTCCCTCTCCAACACCCTGTTCTCCTGCTCCTCCCTCTCCAGCACCCTGTTCTCCTGCTCCTCCTCCTCCACCTTGCTCACCTTCCACTCCTCCCTCCCCTGCATCCATCCCACCTTCTGCTCCATCAGCAGGTGCATTGCTGGTACTTGCTCCTCCTCTATCTGCCGCTGCCCTGCTCGTGCTTGCTCCCCCCCCACTTGCCGGTGCCCTCCTGGTGCTTGCTCCTCCCCCACCTGCTGCTGCCCTGGTACTTGCTGACTTCTCCTGTACACGAACACGCACTGGCCATGCATGAGGCAGACCAGGGGTATCATTCATGACACGCACGGAGGCCATGACCTCTACCACATCATCCTCTCCCACCTCCTCCACAAGCTCCTCCTCCTCCTCACCCTCATCGTCAGTCTCCCAATCCTCCTCGGGCTCACTCAACACACCTTCCTCCTCCACCACCTCTCCGTCATCCTCGCTGGCATCTGCTTGTGCCTCTGCTTCTGCTTCAGCTGCTGCAGCCCTCGCCAGGTCCCTCGCTGCTCTGCGTCCATTCCTGCCATAGTGTTTGCGCAAATGCACGTGACACCGCACAAGGAGCTCTAAGGTTGCCACCTTGAGCCGGTTCCTCCTGGCGGTATGAATGAGCTCATGCGCTGAGAAAATGCGTTCACACTCTGATGATGAGCAAGGTTGAGACAGGATCTTCAGAGCCAGATCCCTGAGCACAGGCAATGCACACATGTAGTTTACATGCCACTCGACAGCAGTCATGGTACCACATTGCACCTTTGCAACAGCTGCGACAGCCTTGGCATTCCTGCGTGCAGACACCATCGGATCCTGGACTACGCTAGTCTGTCCCAGCTGGAAGGCTCCCATCTCTTTCATGATGACATCCTGTTGCTCTTCTGGAACCAGGGCCTCTATGACAGCCTGCCAGGCCTCCAAGGTGGTGGAGTCAGTTGACAGATCATTCCCAAAGTGTTCAGGATGCAGACGGCGGGCAGCTGCATAGAGGGGACAAGACATGTCCCTTGACCACCGCTGGTCTAGCCTCCCCAAGACGTAGTTGACATGGCATTCTGCCACCTTACTCGGCTTCCTCCCTTTCTTCTCAGTCAGGGCCTTCAGCTGCTCAGCACAATCCAGCAGTCCCTCGTAAATCTGCCCTGCCCCCCCACCAGGGGCGTCAGCCACCCGTAGCACCTTCACCAGTGGCAACAGCACATCCTTCAACTGACGCACCTGCAACCAAAAAACCTTGCGGCGAATGAGCGCCCTCACCTCCTTCTTCCTGCTTCTGAATCCTGCATCCCTGGTTGAACCAATCAGCTTCCACAGAGGCAGCTGCACAAACTCCTCCACCTCTGCTCTCAGCTCCAAGAGCCTCTCCACCATGTCAAAGACAGAGGCGAAGCGGGTGTCACACCTGGTCTTCAGCACCTTGCCTCCCGTTTTTTCCTTCAGCCATGTCCTGGGCATGGCGTTGTTCCTGAAAAATGCAATGATCTTCTCACACTTCCCAATGATCCCCGCACCCCATGCAGACTTGCCAACATCCTTCATAATGAGATCAATGTTGTGGGCACAACAACCTTGGAAGAATAGCTTCGGGTACCGCACTCTCAGGTCTGAAAAGGCCTTTTTGTTCACAGAAGCATTGTCACAGATGACTGAAATGACTTTGTGCTCGCCCACTGTCTCAATTGCTGCAACAATCATGCTTGCTATGTGGTCCGCGTCTCTGGTCAAGCCGCTTGCATCACGAGAAAACAGGTGAACAGCCCCCATGGCATTCACTGCCATGGCATTGTACACAGGCCTAACCTGCCTGTCAGACCACTCGTCAACAGCAAGGCTGGTGCCGTATGTCGACCAACCCTGCATCAAGGGAGCGTCCAGCTCGGCCAGCTCAGTGTCTAGCCTGGGCAACAGCTCACCAGTCACTGTGTCCCTGCTTGGAAGCCTGAAACTTGGAGTAGTTTTCCTGGCCGACCTGATGACTTCCATGAGAACTGGTTCTCTACAGAAAGAGATAGGGGATGCGGTGATGCACATTAGTTTGACGATGTCCAGCTGGCAGCGGTCGTTCTTCTGCTTGTCAGTGTGCTCAACCATGGTGGTCTGGCGAAATGAAGCAGCTTTGTTGATGTCAAAGAGCGGTATCTCACCCTCAAGCGTCGTTGAAGCTGCCGGCCTGCTGGGACCCGCTGCCTTCTGCTGCTGCTGTGCCTCCTCATCGCTGGAGTCTAGGTGCAACACCATCCCCCCAACTGCTGCTGTCACCTCCTTCTCCTGTGCCTCCGCCAACTTCATCCACGCAACTGGCTTGTCCTTGGTTCCCCATTCAGCACCTTCTCCCTTGTAGAGCTTCACGTTATGCGGCTGCCATCCCGCTGGAGGAGGAGGCATGCGCTCNAAGTGCCCGCGGATGCGGTCACACGTTCCGCTCACTTTCTTGGCACATGCTCCGCAGATGAAGCCAGCCTTCTTCGCCGGCGTCGCCCATGCTTGGCAGTGTTTCGAAAGCTCCTTGGTGAGGAAATCACCAGTGAGCCTGCGCCTCCTTGGTGGGTTCCACTTGCTGGCGTCAAACTGGCTGGGCACGGCAGACGCTGGGGTAACCGAGGGGCTTGAGGCACCAGTGGAGCCTCTGTTGGTGCTTGGCTGAGAGCTTGGCTGCAAAGCCATGGTGAGACGACGGCTGGGCTACTCCCGGCGGTGAAGTGCTCATTCCATCATCGAACACATCGTTGGTGTGTTCCTGGGAGTATAGAGTAGCGGAGTATCGAGTGTCGGCGTCCGCGTCTTTCCAGACGCCGACTCCGCCACCGCAAACGCACGTCTGATGAGTTGCCAAATGGACGGTGTACGAGCATTCTCACGATCGACGGTAAATGATCCATCGGCAAATCGATGGCACACGATTCACCGATCGACGGTACATGATCTGTCGGCAAATCGATGCACAAGTCCGAACATGCAAACAATCGGTTTGCATGTTCGGACTTACTAAGAAACAAAATTTGAATTGAGAGAGATTTAGTAAAACCTCCTACCGTTGCAACTAAAATGATGAAAATGTTGTCGTCATGTATTTGACGTTCAAACTACGGGTATGGAAAGACATTTTTGACGTTAAAGTATTCCACAAAATTTTACCAAACTGTACTCTATGCTTATCGATAAGAGATTTCAGAAGATTCCAATGCACCGCATGTGACTGGCCCTCAGAATGTCCGCTCAGGGTGAAGCTAAGTAGGCGCCTTTCATTCCAGGCTGTCATATGAGTCCTTGCTATCTAACCTCCCCATTGGTCAAATCTAAGCTGAGTCATGCCACATGTCACTGTCATTGCCAGCACTTCTAAGTATGGCATGATGCGTGCATGTGAAGTGCTTCCGAGGTGTCCGAAGCCGAACCGGGCTACTCGCGGTGACTGGGATTTGTGCTTGGTCGTCTCGGCCGTGTTGAAAAATTGGGCGCCGGTAGGTCCCGGTCGCCCCTACGACCCTACACCACATCGAGGCTACATCGATGTGCCTCGATGTGCCGAGGTCGTTGTAGGGGCCCTACAACGAGCATCGAAGGCAACACTGAGGCCAGGGTCATCCAACACAATGCCACTATGGGAAGGAAGGGCAACAATTCTGATCCCCATGAGTGTACAACTGGGGGAAAGGGAGAACAAAACCAGCAAGATCAGCCACAGATGGGGCTATAGGAGACTCAGCATTAGTAGGTGAAGACACGGATGACTGATCAGGAGACGGAGAAGGAAGAGAGGCTAGATCACTAGAGGAAGATGAAGACAGAGTGAGATGGGAGAAAGACGGGGGAGAGGAAATAGAAATACCATTAGAGCCCTCATAGAGGAAATCAACGATGAGGCACTGGGTGTTGCATCACCGTTAGAGCACACAGTACCATTGACCCTAGTGTCTCGATTGGAGGAGGCAACTAGAACGACCAAAGGAGAGACACCTATCCATCCCCAAACAAGAGAGCGACACAAGAATGGAAGAAGAGGCAAGACGATCCATACCACGTACAAAGACAGTTCCAAAGAGGACAGTATCACAAGACTTAAGAATCTTACACTAAGAGGTATTTCATAACCGCCAGGCCTCGAAATGTGAAGAGACACCAGGAAAGACGCAAAGACGACCCTGACCTAACAGTTTGCCGTGACGCATGTCAGCACAAAGCCAGAGAGCAACAACATAACCCAAGACACGAGCAAGACGGAGGGCGGCACAAGAACCAGTCTATCATTCGTAAGGAGTGATGTCACGAGGAAGATGTCCATGAAGGACACGGTTCCACACCCACATTATGTGAGACCAGCCTAGAAGGCAAAGGGAGGGGGACGACTAGGCTCAACAAAAGAGGGAATGTGTATCATCAGCAAGGATATGATTCCACTGTTTGTTAGCTACTGAGCTAACTACCTCTCGCAAAGAATCCGCTGAACCAAAAAATCTCACAACGGTTTTTACACCTTCTTCCTTTCTTGACGTGTGTCATGCACCCCAAGCTTAATCAGGCATACACTTCACCTTCAAGAGTACTAACGCCTTAGCATTACATCTCAAGAAGAGCTCAAGACGTCAATACGTAACAGAGCATCAAGTAAGGGTGAATTGATCAGCATGCAAGACAAGTCCTTTTGTAGCTGTCTGTCCAGTCCTACAACGCAAAAGCACATTCATGGGAAGTGGCCTGAACCAGCCACATCACCAATAGACTTGCACTCTGGGCTTGACACATTAGCATCCTAGGGTTAAGGTGACAGACCAGCCATTTAGTGTCCAAGAAGCTACTGACTTTCTTTCTTGGAAGCTTCTATAGCAAACAAGATGTGCATGGGGTCAGGATCAAACTCATGACCACTCACTTGGCCAAATCAACAAAATGGTCAAGGTAGCCACTCACCCACATGGTGTACTCACAAGTCATATCTCACACGACACATAGCATAGTTGAGTCACACTGCAACGGATCAAGGGGTCATACCTCCACAAGGGGCAGAGCATTTCTGATCCATCCTTCAACACTAAACAAGGGGCAAAAACATTCAACAAATCTCTCCCTTCCACCTTGCGTTAGTGACCATCATCATTAGTCATCACTTGCGTTGACCATGCCGACACCTTGCTTGCCCGTCTAGTGGAGATCCTTGTCTAGTGGCTTTGTAAGCATGTCAGTCCGGTTCAGCTTGGTACCGACATACTTGAGCTCCACTATCTTCTTGTAGACCAAGTCTCCAGCATAGTGGTAGCGGATCTCGATGTGCTTTGTGCACCTGGACAAGACGGGGTTCTTGGACATGTCAATTGCGCTCATGTTGTCAATCTTGATGACCGTCGCTGTTGCTTGTGGTACCTTCATATGAGATAGCAAGCTTCGTAGCCACTGCATCTCTTCACAAACCTCAGCCAAGGTGATGCACTCAGCTTTAGCTGTTGTCAGAGAGATACATTCCTCCTTGCGACCTGTCCAATGGACTGCACCTCCATTCAGCATACACATGAAGTCGGAGGTAGATTTTCTGTCATCGATGTTCCCTCCCCAATCAGCATCTGTGTAGCACATGAGATGGAGTGAGGCCGATCCAGCGATGCCTCCAAACTGGAGCCCCATGCGTCGCGTCCCCTGAAGGTAGCGCATGATGCGCTTCACGGCCTGCCAGTGAAGTGGACCAGGATTGGCCACAAACTGGCTCACCTGCCCAACAACATGGGCTGTATCTGGTCGGGTGGCGACCATGGCATACATCAGACTGCCCACTGCAGACTGATATGGGATGTTTAGCATGTCAGTTTTCTCTGCTTTGTTGGATGGGGACATGGAGGAAGAGAGCTTGCACTCCGAGCTCATGGGTGTTCTGGCAGGCTTGGAATCTGCCATGTCGTATCGTTTGAGGATGGAATCAATGTGTTTTGTCTGGTTGAGGCTGATGGTACCTGTTGCTATGTCATGCTTGATGGAGATTCCAAGGTAGAAGTCAAGAGGACCCATGTCCTTCTCAAATTCGCTACTCAGCTGCCCCTTGAGATCGTCTAGCAGCCGCGTTGACAAAGAGGATAGAATGAGGTCATCAACGGACAAGGCGACCAACATGGTCCCTTTGTCTGTCTCATGCACATACATGCTAAGGTCATTGTCGCTGTGCATGAGGGACTCTTCAGCCATGAATGTATCCATCTCCTGGTACCAAAGTCTTGGCGCTTGGTTTAGCCCATAGAGTTCTTTCACCAATCTTCACACCTTTCCCTCGGGAGCATCAACCCCCTCTGGAACCTCCATGAACACCTCCTTGTCAAGTTTTCCATAAAGAAAGGCTATCTTGACATCCATCTAGTGGACCTCCATGTTCTTGACAGCAGCAATGGTGAGCATTGACCGAATGGAGACAAACGTCACTACTGGAGCAAAGGTCCCATCGTACTCTGCACCAGGCCGTTGAGAGAACCCCTTTGCTACCACCCGTGCCTTTTTCTTGTCTATCTTGCCATCCTGTTTCCTTTTTACTTTCAGTAACCACTTGGACCCCACAACGTGAGCACCGGCAGGTCTATCCACCAGCACCCATGTCCCATTTTCCTCAATGGATCTGAGTTCACTGCGAATTGCTTCATTCCACTCCACTTTGTCAAGCCGCATGAGTGCCTCTGTGATAGACGTTGGATCCTCTCAAACCATGAACAAATAGTTGAAGCCTTTCCATTCACCCCTATCTGCCTCGTAATGATGCCGAGGTACTTTGAGGCGTGAACTGCTCCTTGGACATGCTGGCTGTTGCTGTTGATGTGGAGGCTGGAGATCTACTTCATCGTTGATGATGGGAGAGGAATCATCCTCATGGTGAGGAGGATCAGATACGTTGAAATGTGAACCTAATTCCTCTGAGCAATCTTCATTAACTTCTCTCCTTGTTGTAGCACCTAGCTCATGCCATTGTGCTGGTGCTTCAACTCCTTCCTCAAGGAGAGTGAGCCACTCTCCCTCTTTTGGAGCATTCTTGAGTTCTCAAAGCTCTCCCTTGCTCACAGACCTTTTGTGGAAGTCCACATCTTTGCTGCGAATGATCGTCTTGGCTCCTTTGGCTCCTTTGTTCTATATGATTTGTGGGCGGTGTCATAGCCGATGAAAATGCACCTTCGTGCTCTTGCATCAAGCTTTCCAAGGCCCTCACCAGCCTGGACCTTGGCAAAGCTAGTGCAACCGAAAACCTTGAGATGGGAGGCGTCCGTCTACTTGCCTGACCATGCTTCTTGAGGTGTCTTTAGCTGCTGTGTTTGCTTCTTCTTGCCTCTCTTTGTAGAGCTGCTACAGGTGTGAGGTTCACAAGGTAGATAACCGTACCTGCTGCTTGAGCCAAGAACCTAGGAGACAGCTTGGCGTTAAAGAGCATGCACCTTGTCATGCCCAGGAGGCTCTGGTTCATCCTCTCTGCTACGCCGTTGCTTTGAGGTGAGTAGTGGGTAGTTTTCTAGTGTTCAATGCCATGCAACTTGAGCTACTCCCTACATGCTTTGTTCTCTCCCCCATTGTCTGTCCTGAGTGCCTTTACCTCCTTTCCACTCTGTCGCTCAACCATAGCGACAAAAGCTTGTAGATTCTCCTTGACCTCACTTTTATTTTTAAGAAAGTATATCCAGACCTTGCGGTTGTTGTCATCGATGTATGTGAGGAAACATCTACTGTCTCCATTTGACGGTATGCGAAAGGGACCACCCACGTCAGAGTGGACGAGGTCAAGGGGTGTGAGAGCATGCGTGCCATTGTGCTTGAAGGGTTTCCTTTTCCCCTTACCTTGAAGGCATGGCTCACACATGACCTAGCTCCATCCCATGCACTAGCTCCTGCTTTCCCATGAGCTTCAATGTGCTATGAGCCACGTGCCCAAAGTGCCTGTGCCAGAGATTCCCAGAGGATGTGCATAATAATAGAATGAACAGTCCCAATGGTTGTATTTTCTTGTGGTTTTGTTGCCAAATCGTCTGCTGTCAGTGCTTCCGCTTCTAAAACATGTCCTTCCTCATCTCAATCTAAATCGCTGCTCTCCTCATCATCACTCTTGACCAAAGATTCAGCCGTTGAGATTGTTTTGGTCTGCAACATGTAGAGTTCATCAACGCGAGGAACCTGTGCGAAAACCTTCTTAGCAGAGGAGGAGATGTTGATGTCCTTGGTAGGGACTATCACTGCTTCCTTCTCTGTAAAGACCACTGTCATGCCATGGCCAGTTATCTTAGAGACAGAGAGCAGGTTGGATGTGAGGGAGGGCAAGTAGACCACCCCCTCTAGCTTGAGGTCGGAATCTCTACCGTTGACACCCACTGTGACCAGCTCGTCACCAATCCCCTCAGCTGTCTCAACCTTGCCGTTGGCGACTCTAAAGATCTTGTTGCATGGAGCAAGAGAGATGAAGTCTCTCTTATCGTAAGTGGTGTGCTCGTTTGTGCCCGAGTCAAGGCTGTAGGCTCCTGGCCTGAGTATCGCCCTCCCTTTGCTGCAGGCCCACTAAGCCATCAAGCTTGTGGGATCCTTCCCACCATTTTCCTCTCGCCATTCATCCCCGTCTCCTCCCTCTCTCTTGGGTGCATGGCACTCTTGAGTCCAGTTTCCAGCCTTGTCACAGTTATGGCAGTTTCCTTAGCGCTTTGCACCCCTTTCATTGTTGTTGGTGATGTTGCTTCCCTTGTACCCTGAGGAGGAGGTAGTGCGGAAAGTGCCGTTGCTCCGTGAGGCAAAGGCAGCCATGTTTGCTTCACTAATTCTACGACACATGGCTTCATTCCGCACATACTCAGAGACGATGGTGTAGGAAACTTGATCTTCACTCCACCCTCCAATCACTGTTATCATGGGGCCCCAGCTTTCCGGCAGCATCATCAGAAAAATCATGGCCTCCATATCAGATTTCAGGTCCCACCCCATGCCGGTGGCTTGTTGCAAGAGCATCTCAAACTTATACATAAAGGCGGAGACATCCTCCCCTTCACCAAGCCTCATGTTGATGAAGTTTTGTGGAATGAAGAGACGGTTGAAAAATGAGGAGGACTGAACCTTGCCAAGTTTGGCGTATACCGCGGCTGCCACTGTACAACTACTGATGTGTGAAAGGACACAAGAATGCCGAAAGCCTTCTTGTTGAGCTTGACCCATGCCACGAGGTCAGCACCCTCTTCCGTTGGTGTTAGGATAGTGCCGTCAACATATCATAGCACATCAAAGTCATCCATGATGATCACAAACTGCCATTTCCAGAGCGCAAAATCCTCTCCATGAAATCTGAGGATGGGCGAATGATTCCCTGGTTCCCCTGTTCCTACCATCCCTACAACTACAACTCCTACAGTTGCTACACCTGTTGTTGTACCTGTGTTTAAGGCTACTGTAGGCCGTCGGTGAGGAGAGGCAACTGCTTCCCCTGTTCACGTTGGCCATTGCAAGCAGATGTAGGCTGATGTAGGCTGATGTCAACTTCAAGGTGGAAAGGTGCAGATGTGCTGCATTTCCCTCCGACTGATGAATGACTTGCAAACAAAGAAGTTGGGTGAGAGTGAAAGCGCTCTCACTGCTTGTGACTTAGTGGTCACGTGCGTGGAACTTCTCTAGCAAGAGGAGTGGGCCCACAACCTTTTTTTAGCTACTGAGCTAACCACCTTTGGCAAAGAATGCGCGAAACCAAAAAAGCTCACAAAGGCCTTAACACCTTCTTCCTTTGTTGACATGTGTCATGCACCCCAAACTTAATCAAGCAGACACTTCACCTTCAAGAGTACTAACGCCTTAGAGTAACATCTCAAGAAGAGCTCAAGTCGTCAATACGCAAGAGAGAAGCAAGGATTGATTGATCAGCATGCAAGACAAGTCGTTTTGTAGCTGTCTTTCCAGTCCTAGAACTTAAAATCACATTCCTGGGAAGTGGCCTGAACCAGCCACATCACCAATAGACTTGCACTGTGGGCTTGACACATGAGCATCCTAGTGTCTAGGTGACAGACCAGCCATGTAGCATCCGAGAAGCTACTGAATTTATTTCTTGGAAGCTTCCATAACAAACAAGATGTGCATGGGGCCAGGATCGAACTCATGACCTCTCACTTGGCCAAATCAACAAAATGGCCAAGGTAACCACTCACCCACATGCAGTACTCACAGGCTATATCTCACAGGAGAGAGAGCATAGTTGAGTCACACTACACCGAATAGAGTGGTGATACCTCCACAAGGAGCAGAGCATTTCTGATCCGTCCTACAACACTGAACAAGGGGCAACAACATTCAACACTGTTCTGACACACCATTCTATTGGGGAGTGTAAGGAGTGGAGGAATCCATACAAATCCCATGAGATGTAGGAAAACAAGACGTGGATCCAAAGAATCCATGGAGACGGACGGAAGAAAAACACGCACAATTGATGCTGACAAGTATACTCAGCTTGAGGAAGACATTCCTCAAGCACATCGATGACATCACTCTTTTCGCGTAGAGCAAAAATCTAGCAAAAGCGCAAGAAATCATCAATCAGACAGAGAATATAACGACCAAGACCACCCAGAAATTCATGAGGGAGAGGACCCATGATATCACCATTAACATGCTCAAGGAAAAGAGTGCTGATGTACTCAGAGGTGGAGAAGGGAGAATGGTGCATCTTGCCATCACCACAGTCAAGGTAACATGATGAGCACGGCGGTACAAAGGTCGTAGGATCAAGACATGAGCAGGAATTAGGCGTAATAGGTTTTCAATGGCAATTGTATGAATGTGACAGAGCCGGCGATGGAGGATATGTTTGTGCTCTTGAGATAATGAAGGTGCAACGTGGACAAGGGCATAATCAGTGGAAGATGAGGGGCGTGACAATGCTACACGAAGCACATGGTCGCAATGAATTCTGTGTAGCACAACATGGCCTGAGGACTACATGAGGAAAATGCGAATGCCACAGGTGGAGACGAAGTTCATTTCCTGGTCATCAAGGGTGGTCATGGACAGTAGACTCACCTCAAGATCAGGTACATATAGGACATTTTGCAAGAACAAGTCCCTGCTGGCTTGACAGAACATACAACACAAACATTCTGAACGGGCACCTAATAGTTAGAGCCAGTGCAGAAAAAACACACAGAACCAACGGGGCCTAGGCAGACAAAGGCCTGGCGACAAAAGGTCATGTGATGCATGGCGCCATAATCAATGAGTGAGAAATTGGTGGAGGAACACATCGATGGCAGGACACGAGAGACAGCGACAGGACGAAGGATAGGAGAGGGTGAGTGACCAAACATAACAAGGCAACGGGGAAAGCTGGTAGAAAGCCAGTGCTAACCCAAGGCTTACTAGCCGAGAGGATCTCCTGTGGGGCCCCAGAGCCTGTACCTTTGAGCTGAGAATTAGCTTGAGACCAAAGGGGAGGGGGAGTGCCCAGAACACTCTCACCTCCCTTGTTTTGACGATGAAGCATTTCGGTAAGTGCTTTCTCAAGGCCACACTTAGCTGCACGGTAGTCATCACGGGAGCCATCATTGTAGGAATCACCATGCAAGCGGCAACTAGCATGCAGCCAAGGGGGTGGTGTGTAGTAGACCGACGGTGGCACGTTGTATGGGGTCGGACTAGGGGAGGGCAGCCAGCCAGGCCCAATGGTACCAGAGGCATGGACGGCAACATGATGAAGCTGGCAGGGAGGTGCCGAGGAGGAACATTTTCCAGTGGAAGTAGATGCACTAGTATGTCAAGTAGGAGATGGCGAGGATGAATTGGTGGATAGGCTAGACGCTGTGCTTGTGGGTTCCCACCGGGCATGCACAATAACAGCCAAGCGTGCATCATCCGGGGAATGAGGGTATTTTGGTGCAGAGTGACCAATCTGGAAATAGTTCCAAGAGGTGGTGATGAGAGAGTTGGAGGCAGAGGAGGAATGGCCATGACCCTTGCCTCCACAACCCCCACCATTGTTAGAAATACCACCGCAGCCCCCCCCCCCCCCCCCCCCCCATTACCACAGCCCACACCAAGGACAGCATTAGAACCGCTAACAGTGGCGGAGGTGGTTTTTTGAGAAGGTGAACATGTAGAAAAAGAAGCAGCAGAGTAGGATACTGTAGTGGAGACAGCTGCAACAGCAGAGCAATGCATCCGCTTGGTGTGTAGATTCCTCCACCAGTTGGGCAGCTTGGCTAGAGTGCACCAATGCCAGGAGGTGTAGATGCAAGTCGCTTAAGCTCAGGGCAAGGAACGTGAAGAAAGAGATAAGAGAGCTTAGGGACTAGAAAACTAACGATGGAGAGATAAGCAAAGAGCTATCGAGGTGTAGCCTTACCTAGGTTGCACAGGAGACTAGGGCTATGTGCTGAGGAGTCATCAGGCGTTTCATCAGCACGTTGGAGTAATGCTCCTCACCATGGCAGGAGTGACTCCAAAAAGGAATACCAAAAAGACAAGCCAAGGTGGCTTAGTGGTTAATAGTGTTCACCTATAGAGGCAGGGGTATAGGGGCCCGGGTTCAAGTCCCACAAGATGAATTTCTGTCTTGCCTCAAGGGAGGTGGAAAATAGATGCTAAGAAGCTAGCTCAACCTCTAGAGTTCCTCTTTAAGTTTCTAGAAGGCCAGGTGAGGGTCCAGGAAGGTGGCACACCTTCTAGAAGGGGTGACTTGTCCTACAAGGCATCTAGAGGTGTCTTGGTCTTCTGGACACCTTCCCTCCTACTAGAAGCAAGCTGAGGAATCTAGGAAGGGGCAGAAGCTTCCAGAGGAGGGAAGGGATGCCTTCCTAGGCGGGAAAAGGACAGCCTACCAAGGGCCACTCTAGAAGCCATAGAATCTGCTAGGAAGCTTAAAATCTGGCATGCTTTGGTGTTCTGGAAAGCTTAGATCAGTGGCTGTAAAATGCCACTGCTTGTGAGCCTTGAGTAAGTGTTCATTCCCAGTAATTTGAGGCAAAAACTATTGCCTCACTCTCTGACCAGTTGCCTTCTTGGAACCAGTTGCCTCCACAGTTTCAGTCTCTCCAAAAACAGTTGGTGGTGTGAACTTGCCACTGCTAGGGACCCTCCAGGGTGCAAACTCACCCTCAGGCCAACAAAGGGTTATGGGCCCACGCCTCTAAGGGGTTCAAAGCCAGCTTGATACCACACTTCCAACAGCAAGACATGGCAACCAGCGAGCAAGATAGCAGCCGCGCTGTCCTTAAGTTTGATGGGACAGGCTTTGCCTTGTGGAGGTGGCAGTTTGAGGTCTTTCTCGACGACAAGGGACTGCTTGAGCTCGTAAAAGGTGATGAGACTGCTCCGCCGGAGACTGCAACGGCTGAGGTGAAGGAGGCACACAAGAAGCGCTACAAAAAGGTGTTGGCGCTCCTTGTGTCCGCGTTATGCCCACCACAACTTGGGCACATCCAAGGATGCACCATGACCGCAGACGCATGGTCAAAACTCGGCTCCATCTACCAGTCAAGCAACCTTGCCAATCAGCTCTTCATCTTCAAATAACTCGTCACCCTCCGAACCAACGAAGGTGAAAACATCATGGAGATCATGCAGCAGATTGTGTCGCTCGCAGCGCAGTGCGTGGCCACGGGTTGGGAGGTCGACTCTCAGTTGCAAGCTATGATCCTCCTTCTGGCCTTGCCGGACAGTTGGAGTCCCATGATCACAGTCCTTGGTGGCTGGCCTTCCGACGAGCTGAAGTACCCGAAGGATGCTGAGTACGTGCGCAATGAGTGGATGCAACGTGGTAGTCGAGAGAGTGCAGCAGCATCAACTTCAGCTTACACAGTTCATCCTCAAAGTGGAGGCCGAGGCGACAAGTGGAAGGGTGCCAAACAGGGCACCAAGGAGGGTGACAAGAAGGGGGAGTGCTTCAACTGCGGCAAGGAGGGCCACTACGTGTGCAACTGTCCTAAGAAGAAAACAGATCCGTCACAGCGGGGCGGGAAGAAAAATGAGTACGCCCTTTTGGCGTACAACTCCACCAACTTGAAGGATCCGGGAGTTGCCGTCATCGACTCCGGATCAGGCCGCCACACGCAATATAACAGGGCGGCATTTATCACCTACGGAGCCTCGGAGAGATGCATGACGGTGGCCAATGGAAAAACAGAGGTGGCCGCCGGTGAGGGTAACGTCCCCATTGAGTCAATCATGGATGGAAAACCTGTCATGAACACAATCTACGATGTGCTGTATATGCCCAACTTTGGGGCAAACCTGTTCTCCGTCAGCCGCCTTACCGACAAGGGACTTGAGGTGCTCTTCACAAAGAAGGAGGCCATTATCCGCAAAGAGGACAAAGGTGAGGTGATTGCGCGTGCCAAGAGGGAGGACGACTTGTACCTGCTATGCGCGAAGATCCTCAGCAGCCGGGTGGGGTCCAACGCCGCCAATCTTGCAATGAAGGATGGAGGAGACCTGGACCTATGGCACCGCCGACTCTGCCACATTTCTCCATCGACAGTGAAGGAGATGGCTAAGAGGGAAGTGGTGCGGGGTCTCCAAATCAGTGGCCTTCATGGAACCAATTAGACCGTGTGTGAGCCATGCATCATTGGCAAATCAACTCGGCAGCCGTTTGTCGCCAAGGGGACGCGTGAATCGGCAAAACTGGCTGTGGTACACACAGATGTGTGTGGACCGCTTGAGAGCTCCATCGGCGGAGCTCGCTACTTCCTCACCTTCATCGATGACCACAGCCGGAAACTCTACATCTATCCAATGAAGCGGAAAAGTGAGGTCCTTGCGTGCATGCAGGAGTTTATGGCTGATGTGGAGCGGCAAACAGAGTTGAAGGTGAAGGCGTTCCGGAGTGACAACGGCGGTGAATATGTGGGATGCCTTGGGCGGATGAAGAGCAAGGGGATTGAGTGGCAGAAAACAACTCCACACTCCCCACAACAGAATGGCGTCGCAGAGAGAGCGAATCGCACAATGCTTAACATCGTGCGATCCATGTTGAGCGACGCCGGCCTTACACAACGGTATTCGGCGGAGGCAGCAAGGACAGCAGCGTACATCATGAATCTCATGCCGACCAAGCCGCTGAAGGACAAGGAGAGCAAGGCGTGGAAGACACCACAAGAGGTGTGGAGCGGGAGGAAGCCGGCGGTGGGTCACCTCCGCACGTTTGGTTGTGTTGCACATGCAATGGTGCAGGCACGTGAGGGACGGAGCAAGCTGGACCCGCGTACTCGCCGGTGTATTTGCCTTGGATATGAGAGCGGATGCAAGGCGTACCGGCTCTTTGACCCAAGGAGGCAGCAGATTGTGCAGAGTTGCGACGTCACGTTTGACGAGAAAAGCCGTTGGACAGACAAGGAGGCAGGTCCCTCCAAGATGGGGGAGTGGATGCCACTCCTTGAGGGGGAGACGCCGGAGGACATGAATGAGGGTGACATCCTCGCATCACCACCAACCGGAGAGCATCGCCTGAGGGATGGGCGAGCGGCAGACTTTATTCCGGCCAGTTCGGATGAGGAATCCGAAGCACCGGAATTGGACGTGGAGGTGGGGAGTCAACAGATATATCCAAGGTCTCCAAGAGAGGGGGAGCAGGCGCTTGGAGAGGATGGCGCCAAAAGGGGACATCAACAACAACAACCGCCTCAAGAGCCCCGCACGAGTAAATGTGTGGGAAGAAGGACAAAAAGGTACGATGCCGACAAGGGCATCTGGACAGGGATCGCACAAGTCTTCTTCACGCAAGAGGAGCGTGAATGTGGCACTGCACAAGAAGGATGGGGCTGAGTGAGAGGGAGCAATAAAATGTAAGCTTGCCTCGCATGAGGAGAAAGGCTCCTGAGTTGCAGATTAAGCATGGACAACTGCCATGGGTGATGCGCAAGGGGGAGATTGTTGGAGTAATGCTCCTCACCATGGCAGGAGTGACTCCAAAAAGGAACACCAAAAAGACAAGCCAAATTGGCCTAGTGGTCAATGGTGTTCACCTATTGAGGCAGGGGCCCGGGTTCAAGTCCCACAAGATGAATTTCTGTCCTGCCTCAAGGGAGGTGGAAAATAGATGCTAGGAAGCTAGCTCAACCTCTAGAGTTCCTCTTTACGTTTCTAGAAGGCCAGGTGAGTCTCCAGGAAGGTGGCATACCTTGTAGAAGGGGTGACTTGTCCTACAAGGCATCTAGAGGTGTCTTGGTCTTCTGGACACCTTCCCTCCTACTGGAAGCAAGCTAAGGAATCTAGGAAGGGGCAGAAGCTTCTAGAGGAGGGAAGGGATGCCTTCCTAGGTGGGAAAAGGACAGCCTACCAAGGGCCACTCTAGAAGCCATAGAATCTGCTAGGAAGCCTCAAATCTGGCATGCTTTGGTGTTCTGGAAAGCTTAGATCAGTGGCTATAAAATGCCACTGCTTGTGAGCCTTGATTAAGTGTTCATTCCCAGTAAATTGAGGCCAAAACTATTGCTTCACTCTTTGACCCGTTATCTTCCATCCTTAGAACCAATTGCCTCCACAGTTTCAGTCTCTCCAAAAGCAGTTGGTGGTGTGAACTTGCCACTGCTAGGGACCCTCCAGGGTGCACACTCACCCTCAAGCCAACACAGCACACATGTGAAACTGGTGGAAGTGAATGGTGATTGAACTCTATGCAGCATGGCTGGTGACAGTGCTGCGGCAGCAAATGAGGGCGTACGTCTCCACGGGGTCTGCAGTGAGACCATGTACTAGGTCATCTTTGTACTGGCTGATGTCCTTAGTGAGTTTGTCAGGGCCAGCTATAGTGAGAGCGTGGACAGCAAGTGCAGACTGAGTAGGCAAAGGAGTGAAAGGATCAATGAAACTAGGATCAGGAGGGAAGTACTACTGGTAGAAATGCTCCCCTTGTGGCCACTCACTAAAGCAAACCTCCCAAGAATAGAAGGTAAGCTTGGCAGTGAAATGCATTGGGACAGTCTTAAAGTCGCTGTGACGAGGAGTAGGCAAGAGAGTGGGAGCAAAAGCAGCTGCAGTAGGAGAAGGATTCGCTAGAGCACTGGCAGCAGTGGCACCTGTGGGAGATGATCCAGAACCACTCCCTTAGATGGCACAGTTGGTTCCTGCAGTGCTAGCAACAGTAGCAGCAGCATTAGCGGCAACAGCTGGATCACAAACAAAAAAAATGTGCTGCACGACAAGATCCGCCACTTGTTCAGCAAGCTCTGCCGTCAAGTTGTCAGCATCACGTTAACGAACATCAGCAAGCTATAATTCCAACCGATTCTGTTGAAGCTGATCTTGGAGCTCTTTGATAGACCTTTGTGATCAGGCATAGTGAGGGAGGAGGAGAGTAGAATGGATCCTTCAAGGATTTTTCAGCAAAACTTCCCTTGCTTTTGTGGACGTGGGAATGAGTGAAGTTGACACGGTAATTGGATGACGGTGTCACTAAAATCTGCGGTGGAGCCCATAGAAGGATGATAGCACTGTTTCAAGACCACAAGGAGAACATATGTAGTTAAAAGAATGTGTATCCCTTGGAGGGCATGACAGGCGGACAAAGAGTGGTGGCAGACTAACAGCGGTAGAGGCAGGTAGCACGGAGACTTAAGATGCTGCTGACACAACAAGGCGTAAAATGCTGGTGAGTGTAGACAGAGAGACAGCCGCTCCAGACGAACACACTACTACAAGGGTGTAGAAAAGGCTGGTGGTAGGAAAGGCCATTCATGCAGTGAAGAAAAAGGAGGAAAGAGTGATAGCCCCGATGGACTGGACAGAAAATGAGGCTGATGTGGCTACCATTGCTGCTACAGTTGTGGCGATTCCAGCAACTGCTCCTGCTATTGCGGAAATCTGCATGGTTACGTTCAGAGCAGCTGCTAGAAGTGGCCCAAATGAAGATGCTGCCTATGTAAAGTCGTCCTCAGCATGCCCACCAGCTGTTGTAGAGAGTGCAAGTGAGATCCTAGCTGTGGCAGCAAATGTGGCTGCTGCAGATGCTATCACGTCAAGCACAGTGCAGGGAAGACAGACGGCCTCTGCGACTGCCAGATCCTCACACACAGGAGGGCTTTTAGGTTCCTGACCCTCAGGCACTAACAAAGGCAACTGTGACTGCTGCTGATGAGGCTGTGACAATGATTGCTACGGTTGTGGCTGCGACTTTTGTTTCTGTGACTGCGATTGCTGTGGCTGTGATTGTGACTGGGAATGCATTAACAATTGTGCACCACTGACTGAAGGAGCAGCAGAGGTAGAAGGGGGTCTTACTGATGGTCCTTGCATCTCAGGTATATCGGCGAAGCCGCCAACCAGAATTTTTTCAGCCATGTAGACCTGGCTGTCAATCTCCTCCTGTATGCGCTCATACTTAGCAGTGGCCTTGTCTGAGCCGTACTCGCGTGGCATGTAAACTTGATGCCGGTGCCGATGCTCGCAAGCTTCATTGTGCTGTTATTCTTCCTCCCACCGTGCGACGTAGGCCTTGTTGATGGAGACCTCCTCTTTGTCTAGAGGAGAGTAGATTGGAGGTGAATCTGATGGTGATACCAGAAAGGCAGCGAGAGTGACAACACCACTACAGAGCAAGGGTCCACGGCAGTAGAGGTCAGGCTGGAGGAGGACACTCAATGGCACCAGAGTACAGCCAAAGGAGAGAACCACGTGTGAATTGGCTGTGATGGCAAGGATAGAGCAAAGGTGCCAGTGGCTGCAGAAGCTATGACAATGCCTGGGTAGAGTCAGGCACGGCAATGGCCAATGTTGCTACTTTGGGGATAAACACAACGACGGGGCCCACACGATGATTGCAGAGACAACAAAGAGGGCAGTTGACTACAGCCATATTCAGGATGATGGCCACCTGAAGAGTCGGAGGCTGCTGTGGCCGCTGCTATTGCTAGGAGAGAGGAGGTGGTGGCCTAGTCCGCACTATGGTGGCTGGGACCATAGTACCAACGGCCTAACGGTGGTTGATTGCTATACGTTGTTGACAGTGACTGGGCCTGGAGCCCCCATGGGCACATTCGGACAGGCCACACATTCCTGTTGGGTCTCATTATTGTGTTGTGGCGGAGGGGCAAGCAAGGTTGCATTGCACGTAGCTCACCAGAGGCTGAGTATGTTGCGCTGGGGGTTGGGAATGCTGAGACTCTGTGGCTATAACATCTGTTTCGTAATCTGCATCAGTCTGTGCCTTCCATCAACTTGCGATGTGACAACAAGAGTACTCTTGCCATTACAGAAAACCAAGGTGTGTTTCATGCATGCACAAAGCACAATGCTGCTGAGCATCACTTTGTGCATGATCTTGTGCAGCAACAGGCGATCTCCCTCATTTGGTTTAGCATGGACATGTAGCGGGCTGATTTTGTGACCAAGACACTGGAAGGCGCAAAGTTCATGGTTGCCATTCATTCTGTCGGGCTTTGTCCCTTGCCTGAGGGTGGATGAGAGTGGGGTTTGTGGGCATAAATTTTTGAGCATCTTGTTGCACACATGTTTCAAATCTGCAGGTGTATGGACCTGCGTACTATCAGATCATGGGAGAGTGTTGTGGTGTGAGCTGTCCCCATTTGTATGGAAGTCATACTGTGACAGCTCGGCCGGGACCATGATCGTGTAGATCCCTGACGTGGGCCTAGCTGGTGTCGGAGCACTGATGAGTAGTGATCCCAACCACTACCAGCTGCCAAACAGCTGTCTGGGTGTGACGTCCTGGGTGCTTGTTTGGGTGCTCTGTAGTTTCTCTACATTCACTCTAGTTTTCCCGGTGGACTTTCTCTTGAGCCCGATTTGAATGTTTTGTCAGAAACCGGCCCCTGGACGGAGGCAGTTCCAACGTGTCCCTGATAGGTCTGCACCTGGTGTTCACGAATTTCTGTTTTGGTGTGGGTTCTGAGTCTAAGCATGAGCTTTCTGGTCGCCTTACACTACGTTTCTAGAAGTGGAAGGGAGTTGTGCGAAATTCAATTTTACGAAGGGAATAACGCAATTTTGCATTAGTTTGAGGCCATGGACATGATTTAAACATTTGTAGGGCTAGTAATGTCCTCTCCAACACATTAAAACATACACAATTCGGATCATCGTAGGTCTTGCTACGTTAGCCGAAGCGCAGCACCCCAATCCAGCCTCTCAGTTGGCGGTGCGCACCATGTCGCCCACCGAGGCGCCCTCAAACATCAAGGACCCATCAAAATGCCATTCCGGAGGCGCAAATGTCCCTAGACGTAGTGGCGGTGCCCCTCGCACCTTTGGATTGTGTTTCGATGAGTTATCCATCGAGTTTGGTGATGGGGATTGATGTGAGTGGAAGCCTGTTCGCGGACCAGCAGTCGGAGTTTCGATGAAGTCTCCGGGTAACAAAACGTAACACAGAGTTTTGGACGCCGAGCCAGAATTTTGGTCAAGTCCCTCTGTAACAAACTGCATTACTAACATCCGGTGGATCATTCACCCGACGCCTCGGTAGCCCTTTCGGAGCAAAATCTCCGGATGAACATTTGTTACTCGGTCCGGTCGATTACTCACAGGAAGTCGAGTCGCGGCCGGCTCCCAGAGCCACCGCGCGCACCCCAACTTTGGAAGCTCATGTCTCCTTTTACATACCAGACGTACACAAGTCCCTAACCTTTCCGAGTGGGTGTTTCTGTTATTACACAAACAGCCCATCGCATTGCGAGACTGCAATATTCACTCCAACAGTCGAGGACAAACCGGACAACTGCCCTCGCCCCGAGTGAATCTTCCCAAACCTTTTGACAAACTCGACCCGTCTCGCGAATCTACAGCAGAATTATCACGACCTTTTGGTCGACTTCTCAACGCACCCAGATGAATCTGGATTGATAAAGATGCATCTTGCATCTTCAATGTCGATCCTCAAAATCCCCCAATTTCTCGGCGGACCTTCTTGAATCTGACCACTTACAACGCGAGTCCGCACGCGTCAGTCGACGATCAACCCAACGACCCTGAAAATGTCTCATTCGTAACTCAACACTTATATGTATATGTTCGATCATTTTGACACTTGTTATCAAAGAACACGGCTATACGACAGCTCGATCAACTCCCACGGCTTCGACGACCAATCCGATCGCGGACCCGACGGTGGCAAACCAGATGCCCCTACCGAGAACCTCAAAGACAATAGCAGGAACAACAAGTGACATTGGAAGACATGTGCGGATCAACGAGGAACTGGCAAACCAAATCTTCGTGTTTGAGGGGATCAACAGCCATCTGCTGCAACAACTTAACTTCGCGATGGAGGCTCTTTGCAATACAAGCGGACGAGAAGCGGTGCTCGTCGAGAGAAATTCCCGACTCTCGAGCAAACCCAAAACTTGTCCAGCCCCACCAGAACTGTTATATCCTGCAAACTCTATGGGACCGACGGTTCGGATGTGGCTGAAGTTTTTGGGGGTGTACTTCACCGCTGCGAGGGATCAACGACGTCAAAAGAAAACTAACCTCGCGACCACGCTTTTGCGTGGCATGGTGCTAAGTTGGTGGTCTGATCTGAAGACCATCCAACGGCAGCAGGAGACCGGGGGCATCATCAACGGCCAACAGCGTCCATCTCATATCGTCAACTGCAGTTGTTCTACCCTTGGAGCAGATCAACCCACAGTGGCAAGACGCGCTAACGCCACCAACCGACTGGAACAAATTGTCACGCGCAATACTCGCACAATTTGAACGGCAGAATGAAAACTCCGACTCATTGTAGAAACTCCAGCATCTCCGTCCGCAGTCCAGCGTAGCAGAGTACATGCGTAGATTTTGCAAGATCATCACCGGAGCAGACATCGCCCCTGATTTTCTCTTTTTTCACTACAACAATGGCCTCAAGCAAGATATCCGGCAAGCAATTGCAATTTTGGCATCTAAAACGACTTGGCACGGATGATCGCAACAGCAGAAAGGATAGACAACGCTAACCACAACACTCGGTTCTAGGAATCCTACGACTGGCGACATCCCAACCACAATCATCGTGGAAACAGAAAATTCAAGTCAGCGGACTCCTTGACTCCGATGGAAGTGGATGCCGTTGACGAGAGAGATACGTGCACCTGCTACAACTGCGGAAAATTCAAGCACATCAATCGCAATTGTCGGGGCAAGCAGTAGGCCAAAAGGGGGGGAGTCACGGATGAATGAGTCAGGAAACGACAAAGGGCAAGAGTGAAAGGTGCAACTCTTGTCTGCACGGAGCGATTTGCGTCGAACAATCGCCCATCTGAACAACCGACATTGCCACAGAGAGTTCCTGAGATTGTGAAGTTTGACGAGGGGTATGAGGATGACCAGCCGGCGATACTACTGAAATTTCAGCCTTGAGGACGCAAGAATCGCAGAGCAGTACTAGCACTCTTGGATGGAGGAGCTTCGCACAGCTTCGTAAGCTATGACATGGTTTGCAAGCTAGGTTTGCAGAACGAACCAGGGGTGTTTGAAGGGAAAACCGTTGATGTAAGATTACAAATATGACGACTCCGAGAATCACTACAACTACAGATGGGAGATCTACGGGATGTAACGGTCTGGAGTTCCTGCCCAATGAGTGCTCACAAAATCATTCTCGGACAAGATTTCTTGTATCGGCAAAACCCGCATGTCGGCTGGAACAGCGGCGACGTTTATGTGGGAATCAACTGTGCCAAACGAAAACTTCCGTGCATGAGACGGAAGCCGACAATGGAAGCAGCATAGGTGGAAGCAGAAGAGGAAGCCGTGATAGCCAAGAAGAGACAACCTGTGTAGCCGATACCGCTCAATGTGGCCAAGTACTGCATACGATGATTAGCTCATGCGTGGCTCGTACATCTTGAGCGAATGGAAGAAGCGGAAGTGGCAGCAGCTGACTCATCGGCCTCATCAGCCTCATTGGCATCCACAAAGTTTGCGATGGTACCGGTGAGAGTTTACACCACTCATCCCGGAGTTTGAAAACGTCTTTCCCGTTGAACTCCGAAGAACCTTACCTGCTCAACAAGACATCAAATATTGCATCAAACTGAAGCCGGGCATAAGACCTACAGGTCGAGGGGCCTATTGGATAAGCAATCACAAGCTGACCGAGCTGAAAAAGTAGCTTGATGACAAGCTTGGTCAGGGGTTCATCCGCCCATCCACGTCACCATACGCCACACCAGTACAATTTGTAAAAAAGAAAACTGGTGAGATGCGGATGTGCATGGACTAGTGGGCATTGAACGAAGCTACCATCAAGAACCGCTACCCTCTTCTCCAAGCTGATGAGCTTTTCAACCAACTGCAAGGGGCTCGCATTTTCAGCAAAATTGACCTGCACAGCGTTTATCACCAGATACACGTGGCAGACACTGACATTGAGAAGACGGCTTTCCAAACCTGCTATGGAAATTTTGAGTTCACGGTAATGCCATTCGGACTCACGAATTCCCCAGCGCCGTTCATGGTAGCAACGAACAACATCTTCCGCCCATACTTTGACGATTTTTTTGTGGTGTACCTCGACAACATTTTAGTGTACAACCACATCCCGGAGGAGCACGGCGGACATCTTCGAAAAGTCATCAAAGTTTCACAAAGAGATAAGCCTTTTGGAAAATTCTCAAAGTGCGACTTCGGTCGCCGTTCTACAAAGTTTTTGGGTAATGTCACTAACGGTGGACGGATCTCTATGGATCCAAAATATTGGCAGCAATCGCTGATTGGCCAACGCCGACCAACGTTCAAGACGTTCAAGTTTTCCTCAATTTCTACAATCACTACTGGCGTTTCTTACATAATTACACCCGAGTTGTAGCGCCTCTCTCTGAGCTCACTCAAAAAGAAAATGAGTGGCGGCGGGGGAGACAACAAACAAGAAGAATTCACCACTTTGTGGAATGCTCTGACCTCGTCGCCAGTCCTACGATTAGCCGATCCAACGGTCAACTACGTCGTGGCTATGGACGCATCAAACAGAGCCATCGGCACAGTCCTCCTGCAAGGATATGGCAACGGCGAGCAACCGGTCGCCTACATGTCTCGAAAGCTGCGAGGAACAAAACTCAACTATGCCGTATGCGAGAAAAAAATGTTGGCGTTCATACACACATTCAAGACATGGCAGTGTTACCTGGAGTATCGCCGATGCATCGTGCACACCAACCAGCATGCATTGAAATATCTAAAGATGCAGCCAAACCTCAGTCGGAATGAAACCTGATGGACGGAGTTCCTTGGATACCGGTTCGACTATGATATCTAGTACTGGCTAGGCAAAATCAACCCGGCGGACGCACTCAGCCGCCAACCAGATCCAATGGCTGAGGTGGCAATACTATAGCTGTAGCGAGACCCATGTCTCAAGCGGCTGTCCACACGAGGCTACGACCAGCACGACGGATACGACAAAGCAAAGTTTGGGTATGATGCACCCTATTGGCGACGGCGATTCAATCGCAAGGTGGTTGTTCCCCCGAACGACAAACTTTGCCGTATGCTACTCAAAGAATGCCACGACATAGGACCAGGTGGATACTTTGGAGAGGACAAGGTGCTGAAGAAGCTGGCAAAAACATATTGGTGGTACAAGATGCAATCCGACATGGCCACCTCTGCAAATCCTGTGACACATGTCAGGGACAAAAATCCCGTCGCACACGGCCACCCGGACTCCTACAACCACTCCTTATTCTGACGGAACCGTGGACTGACATCTCCATGGACTTCGTCACGGGATTACCGGTCAAACCCAAGGGATATGACACAATCCTCTTGGTAGTCGATAGTTTTTCCAAAATTTCCCACTTCATCTCAACAACAACTACCGTCACAACCAAGGGAACACCATGACTGTTTTTGAACAACATCGTATGACTACACGGCATACCAACAACCATCACGAGCGACAAAGACGGTCGATTCACTAGTCATTTTTGGTGCAAATAGATGACTCGCTACGTCAGCAGAATTCAATTTTTGATAGCGTTTCATCCTCAAACCGACAGTCAAACCAAGTGGACACATCAGACTCTCGAACAACTTCTCCAAACACTGTACAAAATTCACGGGATGGATTGGGCAGAAAAACTTCTAACCACCAAAATTACATACAACTCAGCAATTTCCACCGCAACAGGTTTGTGTATGGAAAACATCCTGCCATACCAGATGGACTACAAATTCCCAGCAACATTCCTGCAGTTGACATTCAACACCGAGACTTCTCCACCATCTGCAAAGAAACACGGCTAACCCTTGCAAAGACACAAGCATTGATGAAACAAGCAGCTGACCAACATTGCAGTGACGACGTGTTCGTCGCTAGTGACACAATTCTTCTCAGCATCAAACTCCGCGGAGCTGACTGTTCAAAACTTAAACCCCAATGGTTGGGACCGTTAGAGATCGAGCGCATCCAAACCCTCGTGGTTGCGCACCTCAAAATCCCGGACACTAAGCAAGTTCATCCGGTGTTCCATATCAGCAGACTCAAGTACTACTGAGACCCCAGAGAGAACTTCCTTGGCAGGGATGTCCCTCCCCCTCCTCCAGTCCAAGTGGACGAGGACACAGAGTACGTCATTGAGGACATCCTCAGCCATCAACGGCGAGGCAAGAAAACAGAATATCTTGTCAAGTGGCATGGATATGACACTGCGCGCAACAGTTAGGAACCCTACGACAACCTCCAAGACGTCAATCACCTAATCGACGGCTATTACCGCCGTCCCCGGGCCAAATCTGTATGTGCGCCGGGACATCGCGGCTGAAACGGGGGAATTGTTATGTACCAGACGTACACAAGTCCCTAACCTTTCCGAGTGGGCATTTCTGTTACTACACAAATAGCCCATTGTGTCACGAGATAGCGATACTCACTCCAATGGTCGAGGCAAAACCGGCCAACTGCCTTCGTGCCTCGTGAATCTTCCGGAACCGTCTGACAAACTCGACCACTCTCGTGAATCTACAACAGAATGATCACAACCTTTTGGTCGACTTCTCAATGTACCAAGGAATTTCTGGATTTATAAAGATGCATCTCGCATCTTCATTGTCGATTCTCAAAGTCCCCAATTTTTTTGGATGGATACTTTCGAATCCGACCACTCACAACGCGACTCCGCACGCGTCACTCGACGATCGACCCAACGACCCCGACTATGTCTCATTCGTAACTTGACACTTGTATATACATGTACGATCATTTCAAAGTACCCTTACCACTAGTCATAAACTGCTCAAGCATCCCAAATTCTAAATCATGATTTTCCTCGCAACTTCTACGTGTTCACCATCTATGCTCCGTTCAGCATGACATCTCCCTTGTTACTTGTCCGATTCCGATGAACAACTTCCACCGGATTCATCGACTCGTCACCTTCTAGGAGCAATCCTCCATCTTAGAATCCAAGCACACCTCAAGCCGTTAGATTGAACTGCGAGGATTTTCCTCTCTGGCGGCTCACAGGCGCCTCTTGGCGCTGCACTTGGGCATGCAAAGGAGCATATCTTAAAAATGCTTTGCATTTTATGTCCACTGATTAGTGCTGGACCTGTGTATGTAACCAGTTGTAGCATCTCACTCAAGATTTTTCATCTCTAGGTTCAGAGGGTGTTTTGTTTGGATGCTTGTGCACAACTTCATCACCAAAACAGTGATTTGGGGCCAGATTGTGCCAGTGCACAAACTGGCACTGCTGCGTGCATCACCCGTCGTGCACCGCGTCAGGTATTTATGCGGTGCTCTTTTCAGCTTTCATTTCTCTCTACATTACTAGACTATAGGAGCTTATGAGACTTTGATCGTCTCCCTAGCCTAACCCTTGTTGTTTCCTGCACCTGCTTGCTTGCTAGTGTGTTAGCTGATTTGATAGTGTCGCCACACTGGCAGCAGCAAGGCTAGGAAGCTTCCTACTTCCTGAGCACTCGGTGATCTGTACCATTGTCATGGGAGATCCAAGAATGCGTATTGAGGATGATTTGCACTGGTTGCACTTTGTGTGTGGTCAAGACCTGAGAACTTGGCCTTCTGTACTAGTTCCGCAGGAGACCCCTTGATGCGTATTTGGGATGATTTACACTAGTTTCACTTTGCAGGTGGTCGAGACCCAGGAACTGGGTGGTGTGTACCGGTGCCGCAGGAGACTCCCTGATGCGTGTTAGGGCTTGCGATAGTCGAAAACGTGTTCCTGATGTCTGGATGCTGCTTGTGCATGTCTGCGAGAATGTTTCTATTTTCTCTGTGGATCAAGATCCGAGTGGTTCAAATATACCTGTTTTCCATGTTTCTTTCTCTGTGTTGTTTGTGCTCCATGCCTGCTCGTTTGTGCTCAGCGGGGGTGACGGGGCCTGGTGGGCTGGCTGCCAGTGTCCCCATGCAAGTCCTGTAGGGGCTCGTTTTTTCTTCCTTCTTGTCCTTAGTGCTTTCCAGACTTAGCCAGGTTCGACCTTCACTATCTTCCCCTCATAAGCAGAGCTCATGGCAGTTTTTCATGGCTATGCAGGACATGATTCATTCTGTATTGGTAGCGAAGCAGAGGGAGGCTTGTTATCTAAGGTGCTTTGACAACCGATCTGAGACACCACAAGGGAGCGCCACATGGTGCCTTGCAAGTAGTAGCATGTTGGAGCAGCCAAAAATGCAGCAGAGGTAAGCAGCTGTGGCTCTCTGGTCCAGCAAATGGTGCAGTATTGGCAGCTGAATTAGCACCAGAATTGTAGGCAACAACGTCTAAGGCTGGTGAATGACAATAAAGTGGAAACGTGCGGGCAGTTTCCTGTAGCCAGCTTTGGATGACTGACAACAGGTGAGTAGCAGCCGCAACAGCAAGGAGCAGTAGAAACGGGCAATCAAAGCCAAAGCATTGGCCATAGAGTGTGCAGGTGCTGGTTTTAGGAGCGGTGGCAGAGATAGAAGCAAGCAGTAACAGGAGCAACAGCAGCAGCAGCTACGTCGGTAAGCAGCAACGGTGTTGGTGAGTAGCGTCAACGGCAACAGCAACGGGAGTGAGTAGCAGCAGGAGCAACAGCAATGGTAGTGTACAAATGCAGTTGCTTCACACAATAGGAGGAGCAGCGTGCAACAGAGGCTGCAGTAGCATAATTGCAGCAGTAGCAACAGTGGCGTAGCAATAATTGTAGCAACAACAGCACCACGAGCAAGCGACAACATGGATGCCGGCGAGCAGAAGCTATAGCAATGGCATCAGCAACATAAAGCAATGAGTAGCAGCAGCCACAATTATAGATAGAAGCCTAATCTGCAGCAGCAGCAACAACAGCAGCAATAGTGCATGGTAGCAGCTGCAGCAAGCAGTAGCTGTAGCAACTACAATAGTAGCAGCAGTGGGTGGTGCGTGGCCTATGCGTAATAGCACAAAAGCTGCACTGCGTGGCCAAGGTTGGTAATCATCGGCGAGCACACAAGAAATCACACCCACAAGATTTCATGGGTGCGATTGCCGGACCAGAGCCAGCTGACGAGTAAGGGAAAAAAACAAAGAGGGCTATTGTACCTGAAAGAAGGGGGCAGTTGAGTAGCTTCCTGGTGAGGGGTTTTTTGCCGGCTGTCCTAGGGACGCGGTCACCCCATTCTTGCAGCCACACAAACTCCATGTTTGTCAAAAGAAGGAATATAAGTTGGCTTTGCTAGCATAAAGATGATAGCATTTTTTATGCCAATTTTTTTCATGTCGGCGTAAAAATGCTGATGTCATCATGAGCAATGCTAATGTCAGCGATTTTGGGTCAAAACACTAAATGTGCCTAGCGTTACAAACCCTTGAGAAACACTAACGGTTCTTGATTCCAAAGAAATTGGCATTTAGCAACCACATAGCTCCAGGCATTGACAAGGGAAAGGAGCCAATTGATGCACCCAACTCGAGCTCTCTGAGTTCGTTGAGCCCCTGTGCTCGGGCAATTTATGAGCTACAACAGGTACAGGATTAGATTAGGCACAAGCAGCAGGAGCAGTTTGCAACTATCCAGGACATCTAGACCTTGTCCCAGAGCCCTCCTAGACTAAAGCAGAATCCACTTGGCACAACTAGATCTACACTGTAGGGGCAGCCGACTACATCCACTAGCTCCGTGAGATAGTAGCACATCTCTCTGGAGCAGGATTTATAGGAGGATGAGGCAGATGCGCGGACACACACGATTCCCAAGAAGTTGGATTGCCTCCGCCTTGTCTCATAGATGTGCATTAGTCGCACTAGCGCGTCAGAGCCCCTTGAGACAGATGACTGGCCTCTCTTTTGTCAAGATGCCTACCTTACGGGTGCTCGCCCTAATGCCTATAGTTGTCCTCTCCAGGGAGCGGCAACAGAAGGACTTCAAGACTTCGCCACCCCATTACAACAGTGATATTGGGTTCGACTCTTGGGAGGTAATTTTCAAGGTGTGGGCTGACACAGCGGGGGTGTGGCCGTATTACATGAGCTAGTACCAGAATGCTGGCACCCACCAGACTCAGACAGCAGCAAAAAATATGCATGGTCTGCTCTATGCCGTTCCCTGGAAGACGGTCGTTGACTCCCGTCCTTTCCTGGGCGCACCTGGGACGGGTACTGGGGCCATCCCTCACCGCGATTTGGAGTCAGCCCTCACCTTTTTTGCTGCAGAGACACACGTGACAAGGGCTGACCGCCTTAAGGAATCCTACTCATTGCACGAATGAGAGTCAGAGTTGGCAGCAAAATAATTACACCGCGCAATGCGCATCTATAGCCGATTGGGTGTTGGTGGAGGATCCCAGCTTTAGGCGGTTGACTCCATCATGCTTGGTATGCACATGGAGTCAACTGACCTCTTTACCTACCTCCATTGAACTGCTTTAGAAGAGCTGACTAAGTCACTCGAGCTGCTTCCTAAGGTCCAACATCACTATCTCTAGAGGACGGGGACCAGAGGATGGAGGCTGCTCTGGTGCATCATACGAGCCCCTTTGTTGCAGTTACGAGGGCATCCCCAACAACCCCTCTTACTCTCAGCTCCTCCTCCTCCACTTCCTCTTCCTCTCGCTCTTCCTTAGACGAATTGGTTCAGGGCATGGGCGTTGCTACACAGGGGAAGAAGGGAAAAAAGGAACACGCCAAGGGGCATAAGCAACAGTAGTAGCAGCAGTCGGTGAGTAGTGGTAGTGGAAGCTCTGTCTACTGTTGCAACTGTGGCAACACTCATCGATTCACAAAGTACCAATAGCCGTTAGACTAGAGCCAGATCACACATGGCCTCGAGGCTGTACACATGGCCTCCAGCAGATGTGTTCTGGCACCACTTTGGCAGGTTGCGCGACGACCGTGACAGCGGCAGAGCCTCCTACTACGCAGGGTGGCGCTGGCATGGATCTGCGTGACTGCACGATTGCGGAGCTTTGTTAGCTGTGGACAGTTCACACTCAGGGAGGTGCGAGTATGTGGTCACAACCGGGTTGTCCCCATAAAATTTGTCATGCTACGTTTGCTGCCCATGATGATGCTTGTGGGCTAGCTCAGTCGATTTGTGATGAGGATGGACCAGATAGTGCGGACTAGCTTGACAAGTCACAGGTCCATGCCGTTTGTCATTTTCCCGAGTCCTCTCCTTGTTTTCCAGCAGAGGCAGAGTGTTCTGTTGCACGTTTTCCACTTTCAGTGAAAGGTCGTGAGCCAAGTGACACCTAGATCATTGACTCTAATGCCACCCACCAGGATGGATCTCTGTATTGAGCACTTTGCTGACTCTGCCACAATGAGTTATCTTAGCACACGTTTTATGGTTCTTTGGAGCTCTGCCCTAAATTCATACACTTGACAAGCAGTGTATCAACAAGTGTATTCCTATGTGCAAACAATTTTCAGAAACAATCAACATCAGTTCATATCACCAGAGCTCAAGTATACATTCCTTATACAAGCTGTTTGTCATCATTGATTACATATACCATGTACTCGTTTTTGTTAGAGGTTCATGTTCACTGATATGTTCACTTCCGAATACACTTGTCAATACACAGTTTCATGGGTGAGGTCATTGGTCATACATGGTTCTTTGTGCGTGCATTGATCATGACCTGTAACGTGTGTCTCATTGTACTTCCTCCGTTTCTTCTACCTCTCTCTTTTCTGTGTGTCTGTTTTTCATGGATTCTCTCTCCCCTGAGCACCAGCATTTGTTGCGTTGCCATCTTTGCTATGTGAGCTCAAACATCGTATCAAGCACATTTGGACTCAACCAGCCCTCCATCTTGACATGGATTCCTAGAAGAAGCCGCCCAAGACCGATTGTATTTTTTGCACCCAGGGTAATATGCACCACCGCACTTACCCTGACTCTACTTCCTAAGCATTGCATTATCTAGATTTGGTCCATGCGGACCTTCTCGGTCTCCTTCCAGTCGGGTCCCTCTCAGATTGGGATTGATATGTTCTCACCTTGGCTGATGAATTCACATGGAGACGGGGAGTCTACAGACTACGCCACAATAGCGATGTTGCCCTGGTAGTTTGCCTCTAGTTGGTGATGGCTAAGTGCCAGTCTCGACACACCCTTCACATGCTCCGCTCAAATTTAGGTGGTGATTTCTTAGGTGAAATGGACACCTTCTTTGCTGAGCGTGGTGTTTATCATTAGCTCTATGCTCTTGTTATAGTATATCAAAACAGTGTATCCGAGCACTAGAAGTGGACCATGCAAGATGCGGTCCATGCCATTTGGTTCGTAGTGCAGTCTTCTAGAGTCCTTTACATTTGTAGGCTTCTCTTGCATTCCGTGGTTTTGGAACCGCCTACCGCATGGTCCTCTTCCGGGCCATGTATTGCCGTATGTGCTATGATTTAGCCATCGCGTTGATATACGTCTCGCTCGCATCTTGGGATCTCTAGCCTATGTCTGGTACAACGAGGACCTGCTCGGGTCCAAGGTTTCACTTTGGGGTCGCATGCATGCCTTCCTCGGCATCTTCCTACGGTCAAAGGCCTGGAATTTATGGGAACCTGCTCCCAATCGCATCGTTGAGTCTCAAGACTCTCTCTTCTTTGAGGCTCTCACCTATCGTAACATGTCTCGCATTTTTCCAGGCCGCTAACCACATTCCCACCTACATCGCTTTCTAGAGGATGGAGGATTCTAGTCGTACACATGGGTCCGTCTCGGCATCCTCACCTGTGGTACAATCTCCAGCTACTGAAAATCAAGCCATCTTGGCTCTGGGTCCACTAGCATTGTCAGTCCCCCCTGGCACACTCGATCATGTGCCAGTGTCAGTCCCCTCTGGCATACCTGATTCCGTGCCTGCGTTAGACACCTCTGGCACACCTGATCCCATGCCAGCTTCAGTCCTCTATGGCACACTTTTTTTCATGCCTGTGTTGGTCCTCTCTGGCACATGTGATCACGTGCTAGCGTTCGTCCCCTTTGGTACATCTGGTCGAGTACCGGTGTCCGATTTCTTTGGCACACCTGATCCCGCGCCAGTGATAGTTGTTGGCACTATTGGGTGTAGAGGCACCCACAAGAATGCCTAGCCCTCACTGATGTATGCTGCCAATGCTTGGAGAAGCTAATGGATACCAATGGTGAAGACTATGGAGCTCAAGGATTGCAGACTAGGAGTGGAAAGAAACGCGTTGCATTCAGGAGAACTGAATTGAAACACATTTTTGCTACTTAACACAATAAAAGTACGTCAGATTGTCAAAGCGTGTATTCCAAGATTTCCAATGCATCGAGGCATGCCCAAATCGTAGTAATAGAGCCCCTGCTATGGCCATCCAATTAACCCTTAGTGGAGCCGCCCACCATGCCTTGCTCGCTAGGCCAGGGGAGGTGCTTCAACGGTGACCTACCAAAGCACCCTTCTCTGGCCCAGAAATCAAGGAGGAGTTCACCTTGGTCAAGGATTTCTCCCTAATTACCTCCTTTGTGGTCTTGGTGCATTTGGAGCTTGTGGGAGTTCAACCTGTTGGCTCTAGTGGGTGTGGAGGCACCCTCAAGGATTCCTAGCTCTCACTGAAGCACGCTACCAGTGTTTGGGCAGCCAATGGACACCAATGGTGAAGAGTGTGGAGCACAAGGATCACGGATGTGAGTGGGCAGAACACATCGCATTCAGTAGATCTGAATCGAAACAAGTTTTTGCTAGTCAGCATAGTTAGATTACATTATATCCTTATAGCCTGTGATCTAAGCTTTCCAACGCATCCAAGCACGCCCAAAACGGAGCAGTAGAGCCCCTGCTACGGCCGTCGAAGTAACCCTTGGTGGAGCCGCCCACCTGGCCTTGCACTCTAAGCAACGAGAGGCGNCACGGATGTGAGTGGGCAGAACACATCGCATTCAGTAGATCTGAATCGAAACAAGTTTTTGCTAGTCAGCATAGTTAGATTACATTATATCCTTATAGCCTGTGATCTAAGCTTTCCAACGCATCCAAGCACGCCCAAAACGGAGCAGTAGAGCCCCTGCTACGGCCGTCGAAGTAACCCTTGGTGGAGCCGCCCACCTGGCCTTGCACTCTAAGCAACGAGAGGCGCTTCGATGATGACCCGTCGAAGCGCCTTTCCTTGCCCAGAATTCAAGGAGAAGTTCATCTTGGTCAATGAGGTCCTTATGGTTACCTCATGCATGCCCCTGGTGCATTTGGAGCCCATTAGGAACGAACTCGGATCACAGGCGGTGGAATATCCCGCCACCTATGGCGGGTACCAGATTCCACCCGCCCAATACCAGATTTTCGGGCTAGGCTAACTTTCTGAATACTCACTCAAATTGAGTGATTCAAAGCTCGATCTTGCATGGAAAAATGCAAGGATTCCAAATCTAAAGACATATTTGGTTTTCGACTACTATTTAGTGGTCGAATCAGGGAGTACGATCAACGGCACTCATGGCAAGGGGCACACCATGTCAACAATCTCCCCCTTGCACCGCAGCCTTGATGCCCTGTCCTTGGAACCTATAGCATTTTAAAACCTCACAGCGCAGACCGAGCTCCATGCAGCTTGCTTCGTGCCTGTCCTTGGGCTGTGCCTTGGTCATGGCGTCGGCGAGTATGCGCTTAGTGCCACAATGCACAATAGTCCGTAGAGCGCCTTGCGAAGCCGGCATACCTTCCTCGGCGGCGCATCCACACCCTCCGACACCTCCATGTAGACCTCCTTGTCCAGGTCGCTATTGAGAAATGCGGTTTTCACATCCATTTGATGCACTTCGTAGCCGCGCGCCGCCGCCACCGAAAGGATGGAACAGATAGAGGCAAACTTTACCACCGGTGCGAAGGTTTCATTGTAGTGTTCACCCTTCCATTGGGCGTACCCCTTTGCCACCAGTCGCACCTTGTACCGCTCCACCTTCCCCTCCTTGGTGAGCTTCTTCTTGAAGATCGACTTGGAGCCGATGATTTTGGTGCCCTCCGGTCTGTCAATCAGCTGCCAAGTCCCGTTCTTTTCGTGGGAGGCGAGCCCAGATTTTATGCCTCCCTCCCACTCAGCCCCATCCTTCTGCTGCAACGCCTCCTTGACGGTCTCGGGCTCCTCTTGTGCAAAGAACGCTCGAGCAAACCCAGTCCAGGTGCCCTACGCGGCATCGTACCGTTTTTCCGTCCTCCTTGCGTGTCCGCTTCTCCGGGGCTGCTACTGTTGAGGCTGCTCTTGCTGCTGTTCCCCTCTCTCGGCACCACTCGCACCGCTGGCCTGCTCCCCCTCTCTCGGGTACCGTGGAGATGCGGGCTCACTCCCCGCCTCCTCATTCAGCTCTACTGCTACCGGCGTTTCGGACTCATTGTCCAACTCGGCTGAATGCAAATCAGCCGCTCCAACATCGCACGGATGGTTCTCGCTGACTGGAGCTGCTGGGATGTCACCCTCTTTGCGTCCTCCGACGTCTCCCCCTCGAGGAGTGGCAGCCACTCCCCCCGCTTGGACAGACCCGCGTCCTTGTCCGTCCAACAGCTGTCCTTCTCAAATGTGATGTCGTGAATCTTCACGATCTGCTTCCTCCGCAAGTTGAAGAGCCGGTATGCCTTGTTCTCGCTCTCGTACCCGACGAAGATGCACCGGCGAGTCCGCGGGTCCAGCTTGCCCCGCCCCTCCCGTGCCTGCACAACAGCATGTGCAACACAACCAAACGTGCGGAGGTGTGCCACGGTTGGCTTCCTCCTGCTCCACACTTCTTGTGGCGTCTTTTACGCCTTGGACTTTGCATCTTTCAGCGGTTTCGTCGGCGTCAGGTTCATGATGTACGCAGCTGTCCGTGCCGCTTCGCCCCAATAACGCTGCGCAAGGCTAGCATCACTCAACATGGACTGGACCATGTTGAGGATGGTGCGGTTTGCCCTCTCGGCGATGCCCTTCTGCTGTGGAGTGTGTGGCATAGTTCTCTGCCATGCGATCCCCTTGCTCTTCATCCATCCCGAGTAGCCCTCGTACTCGCCACCGTTGTTGCTCCGGAACGCCTTCACCTTCAACTCCGTTTGCCGCTCCACAGTCACCGTGAATTCCTGCATACAAGCCAGGATATCACTCTTCCTCTTGATGATGTAGAGGTAGAGCTTGCGGCTGTAATCGTCGATGAAGGTCACGAAGTAGCGAGCGCCCCCGATGGAGCTCTTGAATGGTCCACACACGTTAGTGGAGACCACCTTCAGCTTCGCCGATGCATGTGTCTCTTTACCATCAAGCGGCTGCCGTGTCGCCTTGTCCACCACGTATGGCTCGCACATGGCATTCTTGGCTGCTTCGAGGCCCTTGACCTCAAGGCCCCGCACTACTTCCTTCTTCGCCATGTCCCTCACAGTTGAGGGAGCGATGTAACATAGGCAGCTTTGCCATAGGTCCAGATTTCCTTCATCCTTTGTCACAAGGTTGACGTCTTCAGTCCTCAACGCATCGGTAAGAACCTTGGTACAAAGAAGGTACAGGTCATCCTCCCTCTTGCCACGTGCAATTACCTCGCCATCCCCCTCCTTGCGGATGATGGCTTCTTTCTTGTTGAAGAGTACCTCGAGCCTGTTGTCCGTAAGGCGGGCACTGACAGCAGGTTTGCCCCAAAGTTGGGCATGTGGAGCACGATGTAGATGGTGCACGGAATGATTTTCCCCTTCACCACTGACTCAATGCAAGTATTGCCTTCGCCCGTGGCCAAATCCGTTTTGCCGTTGGCCACTGTCATGCGGCGTTCGGTGGCGCCGTAGGTGACAAATGCCACCCGGTTGCATTGTGTGTGGCGGCCTGATCCGGAGTCGATCACCGTAACTTCCGGATCTGTCAAGTCAGTAGACTCCCTGGCCATCATGGCTTGGGTGTCCTTCCCGCCTTTCCCAGGCTGGTCCGACGTCTTGTTGGGGCAATGGCGTGCGTAGTGGCCCTGTTTGCCACAATTGTGGCACTCCCCCTTGTTGTCACCTTTCTTGGTGCTCTGCTTGGCACCCTTCCCCTTCTTGCCTCCCTCTCCACCTTGAGGGCAGACGACATAGGCGGAACTTGACGTTGCCCCGTTCTCTCTCCCACCACGCCGCATTTATTCATTTGGGACGTACTCGGCCACCTTTGGGCACTTCAGCTCATCGGCGGACCAGCCGCCTACGCCGATGATCATGGGACTCCAGCTGTCCGGCAAGGCCAGGAGGAGGATCATGGCTTGCAGCTGAGGGTTGACCTTCCATCCGGTGGCTATGCACTCGGCAGTGAGGGACTCGATCTGCTGCAGGATCTCCATGATGTCGTCACCTTCATTGGCTCGGATGGTGACAAGCCTCGTGAAGATGAAGAGCTTGTCAATGCGCCGGATAGCAACGGTCTAGAAAACGGGTCCCAACATGGGAGGCCGCCAACCGCTCTTGGTATTGCAACCAAGATAACATGTCACCCTCGAACGAGGGATCCACACTTTAGGTTCGTTTGGTTTGCAACCTCACGAAGTCCGCATGTTGGTCTTCAGTGTCTACCTTTGGTCGGACACTCTGTGAGGAGTCTCAAAGGAAAGAACTGTAAATGGATGGATGCAAGGTACAGGCTTTTATACTTGCAGAGCTTTGCTAAAGCTTCTGCTTGTAGTGGCTCCACTGGAGCCAACCTCAACCTACATTCCTACTTGGCACGTCCTTAGACCGCCAAGTGTCATCCTCAAGGCAGGCTCTGGTAAGCTTCCTAGAAGCTTCCTGTCCGAGTTTTGGCCACAAAGAAAATTGCGGCCGTCGCGGGGTTTGAACCCGCAACCTCTGGTTTGAGACTCCGGTGCCTAATCAACCAAGCCAAAAAGGTATGGTTCCTATGATGAGGCACAGGGGACATACCCATTATGGGCAGTGCATTCGTGGTCCATCTCAGAACAGACCAAGGGGACATACTCCATAGAGCAGTGCATGTCTTGTCTGTATGTGTAGCTAGCCAGCTAGGCAGTGGACAAGGTGCATACTATTTCAACAAATCTCTCCATTGCACCTCTGTCCATCTGTCCCTTGCTCGGCTCCATCAATGCCTTGGAGCTCACCCTTCCTCTGCCGCACTCCTCATGCCGAATCCACGAATGCCTGCATAATGCAAGTCGCTGTCCAGTGGCTTGGTCATGCAGTCAGCAAGCATGCTCTTTTTTCCGGAGTGCTGTAAGTGCACCACGTTCTTCATGACCAGGTCACGTGAGTAGTGGTAACGTATGTCGATGTGCTTCATTCGCCGGGAGATGATCTCATCTTCAGCCATCGAGATGACGCTCATGTTGTCCACGTGTACGATCGTGGCGTCCTTCTGTGGCACTGTCATTTCGCCAAGCAGGCTGCGGAGCCATTGAGTCTCCTTGCACACCTCAGACAAAGCAACGTACTCTGCCTCAGCCGTGGACACGGAAACACAATCCTGCTTCCTGCTGGCCCATGAGATGGCAGCGCCATTCAAGATGCACACGTATCCAGAGGTGGATTTCCTGTCGTCAAGATTTCCTCCCCAGTCAGCGTTGGTGTAGCACTTCAGACGAAAGGGGTCTGTTCCTTCTTGGCCTCCAAGGACGAGGCCCATGTGACGTGTCTTCTGCAGGTAGCGCAAGATGCGCTTGACTGCCTGCCAATGTTGTGGCACAGGGTTGGCCACGAATCTGCTCACTTGTCCCACAACATAGCAGATGTCCGGACGAGTCCCTACCATGGCGTACATGATTCTACCCACGGCGAACTGGTAGGGGATTTCTTGCATCTCCCTTTGTTCTGCTTCGTTACTTGGCGACATGGAGGCCTTCAGCTTTGTGTCAGTCGTCATTGGGGTGCTGACAAGTTTGCAGTCTTCCATGTGGTAGCGCTTCAGCACCTCACCAATGTATTTGGTTTGGTTGAGTTCGATGGTGCCTGCTGCTTGGTTGCGGTGGATGGCAATCCCGAGGTAGTACTCGAGAGGACCCATGTCCTTCATCTTGAACCTTTTGCTGAGGTCAGACTTCAGCCCATCCAGCAGCTCGACCGAAGACGAGCAGATGATCAGATCATCCACGTACAGCGCAACCAGCATCAGCCCTCTCCCATCATCGCGCACGTACATGCTCGGGTCATTCTGGTAATGCGCGAAGGAGAGGCCGGTCATGAAACCGTCCATCTCTTTGTACCACATCCTTGGGGCCTGTTTTTGCCCGTAGAGCGGTTTCACCAACTTGCACACCTTGCCCTTGGGAGCTTCGACTCCTTCGGGCACCTCCATCAGCACTTCCTTGTCAAGATTCCCATAAAGGAAAGCTGTCCTGATGTCCATTTGGTGTATCTCCAAGTTCTTTGCGGCAACAATGCCATGGAGAGAGCGGATCGAGGCAAAGGTCACGACTGGCGCAAACGTCTCATCGTACTCGGAGCCCGGGCGTTGAGAGAACCCCTTCGCCACTACCCTTGCCTTGAACTTGTCGATGTTGCCGTCTTGCTTCTTCTTCACTCGGAGGACCCACTTGTATCCCACCACGTGGGCCTTGTCGGGTCTATCCACCAGCACCCACGTGCCGTTCTCGGCAATGGATGCGAGCTCGCTATCCACTGCCTCCTTCCACTTGGCCGCATCTGGGCCATTCATGGCCTCCGCCATTGTGGATGGCTCTCCCTGAGCCATGCATGACCAGCTAAGGCCGGTCCAATCATCCTCATATCGCAAAGGTGCTCTCTTTGGTCGCAAACTACGCCGGGGTAGTGGTGCTGCTTCTTTCTTTGGTGCTGGTGCTTCCACAGGTGGTGGTTTGTCGTCGTCGTCGTCGTCAGAAGAGTCGTCAGACTCCAAGTCAGACTCGGAAGCCTCGGACGCCTCGGTATCCGTGTCTATGTCCGATGCTGCATCATCCTCTGCAGCCACTCTCCCATTCCCACCACCTGCTGGCAAGGCGAGCCAGTTGTCGGGTGCTTGGTCTCCGGACTCAAGCAACACTATCCACTCTCCCGCTTTGGGAGTGAGGGTCGGGTCCAGCAGCTCTCCCTTTCCAAGGGTGCGTTTGTCGAACACGACGTCGCGGCTCCTCACGAGCTTGCCTGCTGCCTGGTCCCAAAGCCGATAGGCTTTGTGTGACGTGTCGTACCCAACCATGATGCACTTCTTGGAGCGTGCGTCGAGCTTGCCTCCACCTTCTCCCGACTGGATCTTCACCCATGCAGTTGACCCAAACACCTTAAGATGAGATGCGTTGGGTTTCTTTCCCGACCATGCTTCCTGTGGGGTCTTCAGCTGCTTGTCCTGCTCCTTTCCACGCTTTTGCTAGGCGGTCGCTGGTGTGAGGTTTAAGAGGTAGCAAGCCGTTGTTGCTGCTTTAGCCCAAAAGCGAGGTGGGAGCTTGGCATCGAAGAGCATGCTTCGCACCATGCCGAGTAGGGTCTGGTTCATCCTCTCGGCAACGCCATTGCTTTGGGGGTTGTAAGGGGTGGTTTGCTCGTGGCGGATGCCATGATGCTTGAGGCAAGGCTTGCATGCCTCGTACTCACCCCCGTTGTCACTTCGGAGCGCCTTCACCTTCTTGGACGTTTGCCGCTCCACCATGGCGACGAACTCGAGGAGCTTCTCCTTGACCTCTCCCTTTGTTTTGAGGAAGTAGATCCACAACTTGCGGCTGTGGTCGTCAATGAAGGTCAGGAAGTACTTGCTTCCTCCGTTAGACGATGTGCGGAAGGGTCCACACACGTCACTGTGTATCAGTTCCAAGACGTGCTCCGCTCGTTGACCTCCTCTCCCAAAGGACTTCTTCTTTGCCTTCGCTTGGAGGCATGGTTCACACAATGTACACCCTTCGCCATGCTTCATGGTGCACCCTTCCATTCCACGGACTACGTTTTGCTCTTGCATCTTTTGCAGCTGTTGCAGCTTCAGGCAGTTGTTCAAGAAAAAATAGGCAGTTGTTGCAGCTTCAGCCCAAAAGCGAGGTGGGAGCTTGGCGTCAGAGAGCATGCTTCACACCATGCCGAGTAGGGTCTGGTTCACCCTCTCGTCTATGCCATTGCTTTGGGGATTGTAAGGGGTCGTTTGCTCGTAATGGTTGCCATGATACTTGAGCCAAGTTTTGCATGCCTTGTACTCACCCCCATTATTGCTTTGGAGAGTCTTCACCTTCTTGGACATGTGCCGCTCTACCATGGCGACGATCTCCAGGAGCTTCTCTACCTTTGTTTTGAGGAAGTAGACCCACAACTTGCTGCTGTGGTCTTCGATGAAGGTCAGGAAGTACTATCTTCCTCTGTTGGATGCCATGCAAAAGGGTCTGTACACGTCACTGTGGATTAGGTCCAAGACATTCTCCGCTCGTTGACCTCCACTCCCAAACGATTTCTTCTTTGCCTTTGCTTAAAGGTATGGTTCACACAACGTACATCCTTCTCCATGCTTCATGGTGAACCATTCCATTTTGTGGACTACCTCTTGCTCCTGCATCTTCTGTAGCGTGCTGTTGGCCACGTGGCCAAATCGCCGGTGCCATAGCTCAGCATCAGTGTCCTTGGTTGATGTGGCGGCCGCAGCGGTCGCCAGTGGTGCATCCTTCGGCTCCGGTGCCACTGTCTTGGTGGCACATGCGAGTCCCTCATCCGACGCCTTGGTGACTTTGGTTTGAAGCACGTAGAGGCCGTCGACTCTTGGAACTTGAAGGATGAGGTCGTCTTTGGTGTACAAAATCTGGATGTCCTCGTTTTTGAGGGCCACCGCTTCCTTGTTGGTGAACACCACTGTCATGTTGTTCTCGGTGATTTGTGACACGGACAGTAAGTTGGCTGCAAAGGAGGGCATGTACACCACCTTTTGAAGGTTGACTGCCTTCTCCGCACCATTCATGTTGAACGTGATCACCTTGTCCCCTTCGCCCATGGCTTGGACGACGCCTCCGTTTGCACACTTGATGCGCATGACAGATTCGGCCATGGAGACAAATCTACTCTTCTCTTTTGATGAGTGGTGGTTGGTGCCCGAGTCAAGGGCGAATTCCCCGGGCCTAAGGATCGCTGCGCCCTTCATGGGCAGCCCCCTAGCCATCATGTTGGTGAGCTCCTACTTCTCCTTTCCACCTTTGTTCCCGCCTTCTCTCTTCGGACTACGACAGTCCCTAGCCCAGTGCCCAGCCTTGCCATAGTTGTGACAGTTACCGGGCTTCTTGGAACTCTTCCCGCCACCATTGCCTTTCCCTCCACCGCCACCGCTTCCGCTGCTGCCTTTACTAGAGCGAGAGCTTGCACTTTGTCCACCGAAGCGAGAGGCATAGGCTGAGATGTCTGCCTCGGCGCCACTGCATCGCATGGACTCGTTGCGGACGTGTTCGTCGACAGCCTCGTACGTCAGATCTGCCTCCTTCCAACCGCCAAATACGGTGATCAAGGACCCCCAGCTTTCCGGCAGCGCCATTAGAAGAATCATGGCACGCATGTTGGAGTCGAGATTCCATTCCATTTGCTGGACCTCTTGCAGCACGTTGTCGAACGACTGCAGAAATGCGGGTATCGATTCTCCTTCGCTCACCCTCATCAACATCAACTGTTGGAAGATGAAGAGTCGGTTTGCTAGGGCATTTGATTGATGCACGCTTGCAAGTTTTGCGTAGGCCTCGGCAGCCAACATGCATCCTGTGATGTGGGAGTGTTGAGTCTCGTTGATTGACGTCAAAAGAATGGCAAGAGCCATGTTGTTCTTCATTGTCCATGCTGCAAGGTCAGCCGCATGCGTCGTCACGGTCGCATTGGCTGGTGCTATCTCGGTCCCTTTTAGGATGTCGAGGTAGCCACGCACGTTCATGACAATCTCAAACTGCCATTTCCACAAGGGAAAACCTGTCCCCGTGAATTTGGACATACCCGCCTCAAGGCGGGCTGGAGTCGGATCCGCCATTTCTTGCGGTTGCTCGTNATGAGGCTGATGAGGCTGCTGACTGCGACCGTTGTCAAAGGTGCAGTTGGTTCCGTTGCATACCCCTCCCGCCGATGATCGCCTAAGGCGATGGTGCCGTCGTGAGAGAACAGACTCGGGGTCGTACCACCTTCTAAAAAGGGATAGAGCTTAATCCCGTTGGGGCTCGAGGGTCTTGTCCAACATGGACAGAGCGATTCCTCGTCCCCCAGTCCGCCACGTGCGCGCACCCTACCTAAAGAAGCCGATGGAGGAGATGGAGCAGATGGAGCCGTCCGATGGTCGTGTCCCTGTTGTACCTGTGCGCCCTGCAAGACCACGCGCTAGTCGGTCTTGGAAGCGTGCCTTAGAACCTGAAGTGTGGGCCCATAACCCTTTGTCAATGCGCCGGATAGCAACAGTCTAGAAAATGGGTCCCGACATGGGAGGCCGCCAACCGCCCTTGGTATTGCAAGCAAGATAACATATCACCCTCAAACGAGGGATCCACAATTTAGGTTCGTTTGTTTTGCAACCTCACAAAGTCCGCATGTTGGTCTTTAGTGTCTACCTTTGGTTGGACACTCTGTGAGGAGTCTCAAAGGCAAGAACTGTAAATGGATGCATGCAAGGTACATGCTTTTATACTTGCAGAGCTTTCCTAAAGCTTCTGCTTGTAGTGGCTCCACTGGAGCCAACCTCAACCTACATTCCTACTTGGCGCGTCCTTAGACCGCCAAGTGTCATCCTAAAGGCAGGCTCTAGTAAGCTTCCTAGAAGCTTCCTGTCCCAGTTGTGGCCACAAAGAAAATTGCGGCCGTCGCGGGGTTTGAACCCGTAACCTCTGGTTTGAGACGCCGGTGCCTAATCAACCAAGCCAAAAAGGTATGGTTCCTATGATGAGGCACAGGGGAGATACCCATTATGGGCAGTGCATTCGTGGCCCATCTCAGAACAGACCAAGGGGACATACTCCATAGAGCAGTGCATGCCTTGTCTGTATGTGTAGCTAGCCAGCTAGGCAGTGGACAAGGTGCATACTATTTCAACAGAGCTGATGAGCAAGGTTGGTGGACTGCTAGATGGTGCAGAGCTTCTTCCAAGCCTCCGCGGCGTCCGTGCATCCTTGAATCAGTGCGCGCTGCAGCGGAGCTAGCGCTAACACCAACAAGGCAATCGCCTTCTTGTTGCGCTTCTTGTACTTGTCCACTTTCTCCGGCGTCGCGGTATCCGGAGTCACGGTCTATTCACCGCTAACCAGCTCAAGCATGCCCTTGTCATCGAGGTAGACCTCAAACTGCCACCTCCACAAAGGGAAGCCGTTCCCATAAAAACTTGGAGACGGGGCCGACGCTCTCTTGCTCGGTTGCTGCCATGGCACGCGGCGGTAGGCGTGAAAGTTGAGGAGCGAGGGTTCTTCTAGGCACGTGGGCCCATAACCCTTTGTTGGCTCTAGTGGGTGTGGAGGCACCCTCAAGGATGCCTAGCTCTCACTGAAGTGTTTGGACAGCCAATGGACACCAATGGTGAAGAGTGTGGAGCACAAGGATCACGGATGTGAGTGGGCAGAACACGTCGCATTCAGTAGATCTGAATCGAAACAAGTTTTTGCTAGTCAACATAGTGAGATTTCATCATATTCTTATAGCATGTGATCTAAGCTTTCCAACGCATCCAAGCACGCCCAAAATGGAGCAGTAGAGCCCTTGCTACGGCCGTCGAAGTAACCCTTGGTGGAGCCGCCCACCTGGCCTTGCACTCTGAGCAACGAGAAGCGCTTCGACGATGACCCGTCGAAGCGCCTTTCCTCGCCCAGAAGTCAAGGAGAAGTTCATCCTGGTCAAGGAGGTCCGTATGGTTACCTCATTCATGCCACTGGTGCATTTGGAGTCCATTAGGAATGAACTCTGATCGCTGGCGGTGGAATATCCCGCCACCCATGGCAGGTACCAGCTTCCACCACCCAATACCCGATTTTCGGGCTAGGCCAACTTTCTGAATACTCACTCAAATCGAGCGATTTGAAGCTCGATCCTGCATGGAAATATCAGGTGTTCGACCACTCCTCAGTGGTCAAACCAGGGAGTACGATCAACGGCACTCATGGCAAGGGGCACACCATGTCACCAGAACCCGGATCATCAGTGGTGGAAGATCTCGTTACCCATGATGGATACAAGATTCCACCCGCCCAACACCCAAATCTGAGGCTGGGTTAAATTTTTTGATATTCACTCAAATTGAGCAATTTCAAGCTCGATCTTGTGTGAAAAAATGCAAGAAAATAAAGTGAGATTAGTCGTTTAACCACTCGCTAGTGGTCTAACCAAGATATACGATCAACGATACTCATGGCAAGGAGAACACCATGTTAAAAATTTCCCCATTACACTGCAGCATTGGTTCTTTGACCTTGGAACTTGAGACATTTCAGACCTCACAACACAGACTGAGCTCCATGCAGCTCACGTCGTGCCTGTCCTTGGGCTGTGCCTTGGTCATGGCATCGGTGAGCATGGTTTGTGCCAAAATGCACGATAGTCACATCCCCCTTCGCCACCAAGTCATGTGTGTAGTTATGTAGGATATCGATATGCTTGGTCCTCCTGTGTAGCACCAGGTTGTGGGTGAGGCTGATGGCACTCATGTTGTCCATATTGGGTACCGTTGGCTTCTTTTGCTACACCCCGACCTCTTAAAGCAGACGCCACAGCCACACGGCCTTGTTTGCGGCTTGTGCAAGCGCGATATACTCCGCTTCGGTGCTCAAGAATGCCACATAGTCTTGCTTCTTGCTTGCCCATATAATTGCAACACCACCAAGCAAAAACACGTACCCCGACGTTGATTTTCTGTCATCTACATCACCAGCCCAGTCAGCATCGGAGTAGCCGACCAACTCGAGGAAGTGGTCACACGCTCCTTCGAACACAAGCTACGACTATTTTCTTACCTTGAGGTAGCGGAGGATCTGCTTTGCCGTTTGCTAATGTAGTGGCCCGGGATCAGTGACATAGCATCTCACTTGGTCCTCCGCAAAGGCCAGGTCGGGTTAAGCTGCCACCATGGCACACATGATGCTCTCCACTACAAACTGGTGCGGCACAGTTTCCATCTCCTCCTTCTCCTCATCCGTGTTCAACCCCATGCTTGAGTTCAGCTCACATGTGCTGGTCATGAGTGTGCCGATGGGATTACACTCCTCCATGTCTTAATGGCAGAGCACCTCTTGCACGTACTTGACCTGTCCCATTCCCAGCGTTGTTGCCTTGTGATCCCTCTTGATGGCAGTATTGAGGTAGTACTCGAGCTTCCGCATGTTGGTCATTTTGAACCAACCGCCAAGCCGCCGCTTCAGGATCACCAACTCTTCCATATCTGATGGAACAAGGATGAGGTCATCCACGTAAAGAGCAATGATCAGGTACAACCCATGTTGCTTCCATATGGAAACGTTGTCATCCGTCTTGCAGTTCTTGAAGCCAAGTTCAGCCATGAAGCCATCCATTTTTAGGTACCATATGAGTGGCGCTTGCTTTAGCTTGTAAAGTGCCTTGTGAATCTGACACACGTTCCCCGACGGCGCATCCACCCCCTCCGGCACCTCCATGTAGACCTCCTTGTCCACATCCATTTGGTGGACTTCGTAGTCGCGCACTGCTGCCACAGAGAAAATGGTTTGGATGGAGGAAAACTTCACCAACAGTGCAAAGGTTTCATGGTAGTGTTCACCCTTGTCCTGGGGATATCCCTTCGCCACCAGCCATGCCTTGTACCGCTCCTACTTACCCTCCTTGGTGAGCTTTTGTTTTTGATATCTACTTGGAGCCAATGATTTTCTTGCCCTTTGGCCTGTCGGTCAGCTCTTAAGATACATTCTCTTCGTTGGAGGCGAGCTCAGACTTTATAGTTCCCTTCCACTTAGTCCCATCATTTAACTGCAATGCCTCCTTGACGGTCTTGGGCTCCTCTTACGCAAAGAACACTCGAGTGAACCTCGTCCAGATTTTCTTGGATGCATCGTACGGTTTTGCCGTCCTCCTTTCGCATCCGCTTCTCCAAGGTTGTTGTTATTGTTGTTGCTGCTGCTGCTGCTGCTGCTGTTGGTACCCTCTTGTGCTGGAGTGCTCCCCCTCTCTCAGGGACCGTGAAGATACGGGCTCCCTGCCTCCTCGTTAAGCTTGATTATTGCCAGCGTTTTGTACTCATGTCCGACCCGGCTGCATGAAAATCAGCCGCTCCCCCATCCCCCGGATGGTCCCCGCCGGCTGGAGCCATTCGGACGTCACCCTGTTTTGCGTCATCCGATATCCCCCCCTCGAGGAGTGGAAGCCACTCCCCTTGCTTGGAGAGACCCGCATTGTTGTCCATCCAATGGCTGTTCTTGTCAAACGTAACATAGTGAATCTTCACAATTTGCTGCCTCCTCGGGTCGAAGAGCCGGTACACCTTGCTCCCGCTCTCATACCCGACAAATATGTATCGGCGAGTCCGCACATCTAGCTTGTCCCGCCCCTACTGTGCTTGCACAATGGCATGTGCAACACAACCAAATGTGCTGAGGTGAGGCACAGTTGGCTTCCTCCCGCTCCATACTTTTTGTGGTGTCTTCCACACCTTGGACTCTGCATCTTTCAGTTACTTTGTCGGCATCAAGCTCATGATGTTTGTAGTTGCCCATGCCGCCTCATCCAAGTATCATTGCACAAGGCTGGCATTGCTCAACATGGATCGGACCATGTTGAGGATGGTGCGATTTGTCCTCTCGGTGACACCGTTCAGCTGCAAAGAATGTGGTACCATTTTCTGTTACTTGATCACCTTGCTCTTCATCCACTCAGAGTAGCCCTCATACTCTTCACCATTTGTACTATAGAACGCCTTCACCTTCAGCTCTGTTTGCCACTCCACTGTTGCCACAAACTCCTGCATGCATGACAGCATATCACTCTTCCTTTTGATGATATAGCGGTAGAGCTTGCGGCTGTGACCATTGATGAAGGTAACAAAGTAGTGAGCATCCCTGATGGAACTCTCAAATGGTCCACACACATCAGTGTGAACCACCTCAAACTTTGTTGCTGAGCGTGTCCCCTTTCTTGCAAACGGCTGCCATGTTGCTTTGCCCATGATGCAAGGCTCACATATGGCTTTCTTAGCTCCTTTGGAACCCTTGACATCCAAGCCCCGCACCACCTCTTTCTTAGCCATCTCCTTCACTATTGTGGGTACAATGTGGCACAGTTGGCGGTGCCATAGGTCCAGGTTTCATGCATCCTTCATCACAAGGTGAACTGTGTTGGTCATCACCACATCAGCAAGAACCTTGGTTAGGAGAAGGTACAGGTCCTCCGCCCTCTTGTCACATGCAATCACCTCGATGCCCCCCTCCCTCCTGATGATGGCCTCCTTCTTGTTGAGAAGTCCCTCGAGCTCCAAATCAGTAAGGCGGTCCAATGACAACAGAGTTGTCCCAAAGTTGGGCATGTGGAGCACATCGTAGATGGTGCATGGAATGACTTTCCTGTTTACCACTGATTCGATGCCAACATTGCCTTCACTCGCAGCCAACTCCATTTTTCCATTTTCCACTGTCATGCGGTGTTTGGTGGCGCCGTAAGTGACGGAAGCCTCCCGGTTGCATTGCGTGTGGCAGCCTAATTCGAAGTCGATCGTGGTGATGTCCGCATCTGTCAAGTCGTCAGACTCCCTGGCCATCATGGCCTGGGTGTCCTTCCTCCCGCCCCTCCCGGGCTGGTCCGACTTTTTGTTGGACAGTTACGTGCGTTGTGGCCCTGTTTGCCACAGTTGTATCAACCCCCCTTCCTCTCACTTCTCTTAATGCCGTCCTTGGCACCCTTCTCCTTCTTTCCTTCCCCTCCACCTTAAGGGCAGACGACAGAAGCAGAGATTGATGATGCCCCACTCCCTCTCTTACCACGTTGCATCCATTCATTGTTAGACTAGCTGACAACGATGGTAAGGCCAGGAGGAGGATCATGGCTTGCAGCTGAGGGTCAACCTTCCACCCAGTGGCTACACACTCGGATGTAAGAGAATCGATCTGCTGTAAGATCTCCATGATGTCGTTGGCTTCGTTGGCTCAGAGGATGACGAGCCTCTTGAAGACGAAGAGATGGTTAGCAAGATTTTTGGACTGATAGATGGAGCATAGTTTCTTCCAAGCCTCTACAGCATCCGTGCATTCTTGAAGAAGTGCACGCTATATTAGAGCTAGCACTAACACCAACAAGGCCAGTGCCTTCTTGTTGCGCTTCTTGTACTTGTCCACTTCCTCCAGCGTTGCGGTATCTAGAGGAACGGTTTTGTCACCCTTGACCAGCTCAAGAAAACCCTTGTCATCAAGGTAGAACTCAAACTGCCACCTCCACAATGGAAATACATTCCCGTCAAAATTTGTGATGGCGCCAAAGCTCTCTTGCTTGGTTGTTGTCATGGCGCGTGGCGGTAGCGTGAAAGTGGTAGAGCTAGGGTCCTTCTAGGCATGTGGGCCCATAACCCTTTGTTGGAACTAGAGGGTGTAGAGGCACCCACAAGGATACCTAGCTTGCATTGATGCACGCTTCCAATGTTTGGAGAAGCCAATGGACACCAATGGTGAAGAGTATGGGGCTCAAGGATTGCAGACTAGGAGTGGATAGAAACCTATTGCATTCAGGAGAACTGAATGAAAACATGTTTTTGTTCATTAGCACAGTGACATTACATCAGATCCTAAGAGTTTCCGATCTAAGCTTTCCAACGCATCCAAGAGCGCCAAAATCAGAGCAGTAGAGCCCCTGCTACAGCCATGGAAGTAACCCTTGGTGGAGCCGCCCACCATGCCTTGCTCGCTAGGCTAGGGGAGGTGCCTCAACGGTGACCTGTCAAAGTGCCCTTCTCTGGCCCAGAAATCAAGGAGTATTTTATCCTGTTCAAGGATTTCTCCTTGGTTACCTCATTTACGGTCTTGGTACATTTGGAGCTTGTTAGGGTTGAACCCGGATCACTAGTGGTGGAGTATCACGTCACCCATGACGGATACAAGATTCCACCCACCTAACAGCTGAATTTCAGGCTGGGCTAACCACTCTCCAGTGGTCTAACCAGGGAATACGATCAACGGCACTCATGGCAAGGAGCATACCATGTCAACAATTGTATCTCCCGTCGCAGTTACTCTCGTGCCTGTACCGGCTTCCCCTACGCATGAATAATCACTTGTCCATGATTCTTCTGCATCCTCTTCCCTTTCTTGTGATTCCATAGTCCCTACAACAGTGGCTCAGCTGCCTGCTGTGTAGCCAAAGGTGAGCACCTTAGCATTGGGCTACTCTCGCGTGTCTGGTGGTCGACTTCAACTACTGGCCTCAAGGGCTCAGCGGACAGCTGATTCGGTGCCCAGGTACCTGAATCACAACATTCAGACTGGTAACCATCGCACAAAGGCCCTTGGCCTGAGTGTCCATGTAGACTACGCCGAGGTGCATTTAGCGTATCCTGTCAGCCACGAGATTGTCTCCCGTGATTTCTCGAGTGCTTGCAATTTTCTAGCTGATGTCTTCGTGGTCAGAACAAGTCTAGATGTGTGTGTTTTAGCCACCCAGAGCTCTCCCTTAATGGTGTCTGATCAAGGCATGTTAAAGGAGGCACTCTTGACTAAGGACGCAAAGCTGTGGCATGTCGCTTGTAAAGATGATATAGGAGTCATCTGTGAACATAGTGTCTATGAGCTTGTTGACCTTCCGTCTGGATGAAATTTTGTACAAGCCAAGTTGGGATTTTGTAGAGAGATGAAGCCTGGCTCAGAGTGATGTCAACCCATCACTCTTCCTCAGATGGACAGCTGACAAATTGACCGCCATCCTGGTCTTTATGGATTTCATCCTTGTTACGTCTCCTTTGATGGAGACCATGAAGGAGGCCAAGGCACTCCTTCAGGCTACATATAGGATGAAGGACCTTGGTCCTGGAGTTGTGTTCCTTGGGATGGAGATCATACATGACCGTTAGCCACAGCCACTCTTGTTGCATCAGGCACACTATCAAGCCCCCAGCGGAGCCCAACGCTACTATGTTCAAGCGGCATTGGCCTGGGAGGCAGCCCATGCGCATCAGGAGAGTGTGCTTTTTGTGGGGTGACTACAACCCTTCCGACACAATTGACCCTATTTACTTCCACCCTACCTCCCCCCTCCTTCCTCCTCTCCCTTTTCCTTGACTGCCCAGGCTCAAGACAATGCAGCGGCCACATAGGAGAAGAAGGAGAACAAAAAGGAACAGAAGGTGTTAGACCAGCGAGCGCACTGGAAATGTGTTCTGTCCACTCCTGCAACTGTGATGGTGCTGTTGAAAAATTGGCCCTCTGCATGCCCAAGTGTGGCGCAGGGAGGCGCGGACGAGCCGCTGGAAAGTGAAACTCCGCGCCGGTGGATCTGGCGACTCAAAGATTTCCCGGATCCTAAAATGGAAAGTAAAGTTGACGAGTCGCTGAATCCGGTGGAGGTTGTTTTGCCAGACAAGTATCAAGGGAGATATGGTCTTCCAAAGTTGGGGTGTGCGTAGCGGCTCTGGGAGCCGGCTGCGACTCAAAATCCGGTGGATAATAGACCGGACCGAGTAACAAAAACACCATCTAGAGACATTGCTCCGGAAGGCCTGCTGGTCGTCCGGTGGATAATCCACCTGATCAGGTGGATCATCCACCGGATCCCTTAGTGTAGGTTGTTGGTTACTGAGGGACTTAGCCAAAATCATGGCTCGGCGTCCGAAACCCAGCGGTAAGTTTTGTGACTCGAGGACTTTGTCAAAATTCTGACTGCAGGTCCACGGACAAGTTTCAAACCTCGTCACACCCCATCACCAAACTTGACCCAAAAGTGGGGGAGGTGCGTGGAAACAGTGCAGGGGACCCATACATCACGTGCAATGGGATCTGCACCTTGCGAAAGGTGCTTTGCACGTGAAGGAAGGCGCCACGACGTGTGGCGGTGTCAGTCTTCTGTGGTGGGTGAGACCTGCGCTCTGACAAGTGTAACTTGGGCTACGCTTGGACGAATTGGAAGCGGTTGGGTGCATTGGAAATCTCATGCCTAGCCCTACAAATGTTGTGATTATGTTCATGTACAAAAATAAATACAAAATTGTGTTATTCCCTTTGTAAAAGTGACTGTCTCTGAATTCCTACTCACATAGCGTGAGGCGACCAGAAAGCTCATGCTCAGTCTCAGATTCGTCCAAAACAGAAGACGTTAAACACTAGAGATGATCAGAACAACGTCAGGACCGCACCACGCAGATTCCTCTTGACAAAGGGTTATGGGCCCACTGGTCTGATAGCCTCCAACGTTCACGTCTTCCGCAGTGCACGGGATCGTTATCTTGGACATCGTTGTGAAGTTCTAAGAACTCGTCGGAGTAGCCGCTGCGCACATGGCGAAGAAGGAGACGTAGCCCATTCAGAAGTATGCGGGTGGCCCAGGCTCTGGGCTATGGAGGTGGCAGTTTGAGCTGCACCTCTTGCATAAGGGGCTGCCGGACGTCATGTTGGGAAAGGAGGTGCTCGTAGAGGCGACTGCTGCGGACGTGGAGAAGCAGGCCTTCGAAAAGAAGAATACAGAGACGCTCATGCTCCTGGTGTTTGAGACAGCCGAGTCGCAATGGGACTACTTCCAAGGTTGCAAGCCGGCAGCCGAAGCTTGGCAAAAGATCTACGCCATCCACCAATCCAAGTCGCTCGCGAACAAAATCTTCGCGATGAAGCAGCTCCTCACGGTGAGAAACGAGGACATGATGTCATCTCTGCCATGCAGCAGATTGAGTTGCTCGCATCGCAATGTAACGACGTGGGATGGAAGATCAACACGTAGCTGCAGGCGATGGCCCTCCTCATGGCCCTACGTGACAGTTGGGGTCCACTCATCACCGTCCTCGGAGGATGGTCGGAGGACAAGCTCACCTATGGCGCGGTTGCAAAGTACATCCATAACAAGGCGCAGCGCCGGAGTGTTGAATATGTTTGCCCCTTGTTCAGTCTTGTACGACGGATCAGGAATGCTCTGCCCCTTGTGGAGGTATGACCCCTGGATTTGTTGTAGGGTGACTCAACTATGCTCTGTCTCATGTGAGATATGACCTGTGAGTACACCATGTAGGTGAGTGGTTAACTTGGCCATTTTGTTGATTTGGTCAAGTGAGAGGTCATGAGCTCGATCCTGGCTCCATGCACATCTTGGTTGTTTCAGAAGCTTCCAAGAAAGAAAGTCCATTGCTTCTGGGAAGCAACACGGCTGATCAGTCACCTTGGCACAAGGATGCTTATGTGTCAAGCCCACAGTGCAAGTCTCTTGGTGATGTGGCAGGGTCAAGCCACTTCTTAGGAATGTGCTATAAAAGGACTTGTCTTGCATGCTGATCAATTAACTCTTGCTTGATGCTCTCTTGCGTATTGACGACTTGAGCTCTTCTTGAGATGTAATGCTAAGGCATTAGTACTCTTGAAGGTGAAGTGTATGCCTGATTAAGTTTGTGGTACAGGACACATAGCTGCAAAGGAAGAAGGTGTAAAAACCTTTGTGAGGTTTTTTGGTTTCGCGGCTTCTCTGCCGGAGGTGGTTACCTCAGTAGCCAACAAAGGGTTATGGGCCCACTCCTCTGGTTAGAGAAATTTCACGCACGCAACCGCCAAAGTCACAAGCAGTGAGAGCGCCTTCGCTCTCACCCATCCTCTGTGTTTGCAGGTCAATCATCAGCCGGAGGGGAATGCAACACATCTGCACCTTTCTGCCTTGGGAGCTGACATTAGCCTACATCAGCCTACATCAGCCTACATCTGCTTGCATCGGCTAACGTGAACAGGGCCAGCAGTTGCCTCTTCTCACCAACAGCCTACAAGGGCCTCAAACACAGGTGCATCGGCATCAAGAACAGGTGCAACAGCTGTAGCATTTGTAGGTGTAGGGATGGCAGGGACAGGGGAGCCAGGGAATCATTCTCCTATCCTCAAGTTTGATGGAGAGGGGTTTGCTCTCTGGAATTGGCAGTTTGAGATCATCATGGATGATTGAGACTTGCTAGGATATTTGGACGGAAGTATCCGACCACCAAAGGAGGAGGGTGCTGACCTTGTGGCATGGGTCAAGCTCAACAAGAAGGCTCTTGCCGTTCTCGTGTCCTCCATACAACCCTCGGTCCTCTCATACATCAGCGGTTGTACAGTGGCAGCCGCGGCATACGCCAAACTGGGCAAGGTGTTTCAGTCCTCGTCACTTGCCAACCGTCTCTTCATTCTACAAAACCTCATCAGTATGAGGCTTGGTGAAGGGGAGGATGTCTCCGCCTTTATGCAGAAGTTTGAGACTCTCTTGCAACAAGCCAACGGCATGGGGTGGGACCTGAAATCGGATATGCAGGCCATGATTTTTCTGATGACGCTACCGGAGAGCTGGGGTCCCATGATCACAGTGATTGGAGGGTGGACGGAAGAGCAAGTATCCTACACCACCGTCTCGGAGTATGTACGGAATAAAGCCATGCGTCGGAGCAGTAGTGAAGCAAACATGGCTGCCTTTGCCTCACGAAGCAGCGGTGCCTTTCGTAATACCTCCTCTGGATACAAGGGAAACAACGGAACTGGTGGAAGGGGTCCAAAGCGTCAAGGAAACTGCCATAACTGTGGTAAGGCTTGACACTGGGCTCGGGAGTGCCGGGCACCCAAGAAGGAGGGAGGAGACGAGGATGAATGGCGAGGGGGACATGGTGGGAAGGATCCCACAAGCTTGATGGCCGAGTGTGCCTCCAACAAAGGGAGGGCGATACTCAGGCCAGGAGCTTACCGCCTTGACTCGGGTACAAACGAGCACACCACCTATGAGAAGAGAGACTTCATCTCTCTTGCTCCATGCAACAAAAACTTCAGAGTCGCCAACGGCAAGGTTGAGGCAGCTGAGGGGATTGGTGACAAGCTGGTCATAGTGGGTGTCAATAGTGCGGACTCCGACCTCAAGCTACAGGGGGTAGTCTACTTGCCCTCCTTCACAGCCAACCTGCTCTCTGTCTCTAAGATAACTGACCATGGCATGACAGTTGTTTTTATAGAGAAGGAAGCAGTGATAGTCCCTACCAAGGACATCAGCATTTCCTACCCTGCCAAGAAGGTTGTTGCATAGGTCCCTCGCGTTGATGGACTCTACGTCTTGCAAACCAAGACAACATCAACGGCTGAATCTTTGGCCGGGAGTGATGATGAGGAGAGCAACGATGCAGACTCTGATGACGAAGGACATGTTGGAGCAGCGGAAGCAGTGGCACCGGAAGATTCGGCAACAAAACCAGAAGCAAATGCAGCCACCGAGGCTGTTCATTCTAGCCAGTGCACATCGTCGGAGAACCTGTGGCACAGGCGCTTTGGGCACGTGGCTCATCGCACATTGGTACTCATGGATAAGCAGGAGCTAGTGCGTGGGATGGAGCTAGGTGATGAGGCAGAGGGAGCTGGGATCTTGTGTGAGCCATGCCTTCAAGGCAAGGCCAGGAAGAAACCTTTCAAGCGTAATGGTACGCGTGCTCTCGCACCCCTTCACCTCATCCACTCTAACGTGTGTGGTCCCTTTCGCATACCGTCCAATGGAGGCAGCAGATATTTCCTCACATGCATCGACGACAACGGCCTCAAGGTCTGGATATACTTTCTCAAAAAGAAAAGTGAGGTGAAGGAGAATCTGCAAGCCTTTGTCGCTATGGTCGAGCGACAGAGTGGAAGGAAGGTGAAGGCATTCAGGACGGACAATGGGGGGGAGTACGAAGCCTGCAGGGAGTGGCTCAAGGCACAGGGCATTGAACACCAGAAAACCACTCCCTACTCACCTCAAAGCAACGGCGTAGTAGAGGGGATGAATCAGACCCTCCTTGGCATGACAAGGTGCATGCGCTTTGACGCCAAGCTGCCTCCTAGGTTCTGGGCTGAAGCAGTACGCACGGCTACGTATCTTGTGAACCTCACACCTGCAGCAGCTCTGCGAAGGAGAGGCAAGAAGAAGAAGACATAGCAGCTGAAGACACCTCAAGAAGCATGGTCGGGCAGGAAGCCGGACGCCTCCCATCTCAAGGTGTTCGGTTGCACCGGCTTTGCCAAGGTCCAGGCGGGTGAGGATCCTTGAAAGCTCGATGCAAGAGCACGAAAGTGTATTTTCATCGGCTATGACACCGCCCACAGAGCTTATAGAATGTGGGACCTAGGAGCTAAGAAGGTCATCCGCAGCAAAGACGTGGATTTCCACGAACGTTAAGTGAGTAAGGGAGAGCTTCTTGAACTTGAGAACACTCCAAAACTGGGAGAGTGGCTCACTCTTCTTGAGGAGGGAGACAAAGCACCAGCACAATGGCATGGGCTGGGTGCTACAACAGGGAGAGAAGCTGATGAAGATGACTCGGAGGAATCAGCCTCCGAGTCTGACGTATCTGATCCTCCAGACCATGAGGAGGATACCTCCCCCCCATCGACGACAAAACAAACCTCCAGCCTCTACATCAACAGCAACAGTAAGCAGGTCCAAGGAGCAGTTCACGTTTGAAAGTTCCTCAGCAGCATTACGATGCAGATAGGGGTGAATGGACAGGCTTCTGCTATTCGTTCATGGTTCAAGAGGAGCCAACATCTGTCGCAGAGGCACTCGCGCGGCCTGACAAAGCTGAGTGGGATGAAGCAATTCGCAGTGAACTCAGCTCCATCGAGGAGAATGGGACATGGGTACTGGTGGACACACCTGCCGGCGCTCATGTTGTGGGTTCCAAGTAGGTGCTGAAAGTAAAAAGGAAACAGGATGGTAAGATAGACAAGTACAAGGCACGGGTGGTAGCAAAGGGGTTCTCTCAAAGGCCTGGCGCAGAGTACGATGAGACCTTTGCTCCCGTTGTGACGTTTGCCTCCATCCGGTCAATGCTCGCCATTGTTGCTGCCAAGAACATGGAGGTCCACCAGATGGATATCAAGACAGCCTTCCTTTATGGCAAACTTGACAAGGAGGTGCTGATGGAGGTTCCAGAGGGGGTTGATGCACCCGAGGGCAAGGTGTGCAGGCTGGTGAAGGTGCTCTATGGGCTAAAACAAGTGCCAAGACTTTGGTACCAAGAGATGGATACATTCATGGCCAAGGAGTCCTTCATGCACTGCGACAACGACCCTGGCATGTACGTGCATGAGAGCAACAAAGGGACTATGTTGGTCGCCTTGTACGTCGATGATCTGATTCTGTGCTCTTCTTCAACGCAGTTGCTAGAATATCTCAAGGGGCAGCTGAGTAGCAGGTTCAAGATGAAGGACATGGGTCCTCTTAACTTCTACCTTGGCATTGCCATCAAGCGTGACAGAGCCGCAGGTACCATCAGCCTGAACCAGACAAAGTACATCGACTCCATCCTCAAACGATACGACATGGCAGATTGCAAGCCTGCCAGCACACCCATGAGCTCAGAGTGCAAGCTCTCCACCTCCATGTCCCCATCCAACGAAGCGGAGAAAACTGACATGCTGGGCATCCCATATCAGTCTGCAGTGGGCAGTCTGATGTATGCCATGGTCGCCACCCGGCCAGATATAGCCCATGCTGTTGGGCAGGTGAGCCGGTTTGTGGCCAATCCTGGTCCACTACACTGGCAGGCTGTGAAGCGCATCATGCGCTACCTTAAGGGGACGCGACACGTGGGACTCCAGTTTGGAGGCATCGCTGGATCCGCGTCACTCCGTCTCATGTGCTACACCGACGCTGACTGGGGAGGCAATATCGACGACAGAAAATCCACCTC
>SZWC01008106.1:3190-26007 GCA_023375785.1 Penium margaritaceum
CCGCCCCCGCGCCCCCCTTGCAGGCCGACGCTGTTTTTGGAGATAGTGCAGCGGGTGAGCCACCGAGGCAGCAGGTTTCCCAACGTGGGGTGCGGAGGGTTGGGCCAGGCCAACCTGCGAGAGTCGCTGTCCCTCGCACTGTCCGCGTCGCCGTCTCCGTCGTCGTCCTCTTCTTCCTCCTCTGCTGCTGCACCAGCGTCAGTAGCAGCGGCTGCGACGGCGGCGGCAGCTGGAGGGGCGGGCACGGGAGCTGGTGCGCCATTGTTGTTTTGACGCCTCCATGGCCAAGCTGACTTGAACACACATGTGCCAGCCATGTTTGCTGCAAGTTCGTGAACCAGGGGTGGTGGGGGGGGGGCTGCCACATTGCATCAACGGTCGCACCTCCAGAACAGGGACCTCTGCGTCGGTGGTTTGGAATGAGCACGGCGGAAAGACTCGCTCTCCTCCGTGTCCCCCACGTGTTGCATGTATAGGCAGTCTTGTTCCTCTTTCGGCAGAAGTGGATTGAGCTGATGGCTCTGTGTGAGGATGTCTTGCCTTGGGACAGAGGAGGCTTGGAAGCGTACTTCATTGCATACCTCTGAACACTCACCTCACTCTCACTTCGCTGTGTGGTCCTATGTAGAATGTCAATTGGTGTGCTTCACCGTGTCCACTTATGTGGTCACGTGCCAGGGTCTTTGTACTTTGCGCTGCAATTGCTTGCTTGGGTGGCAGGTTTTGGGTGCTTGAGAGCCTCTGTCTGCCATTCTCACTCATCATTTGTCCTCTCTCCAGAATTTAGGACCATGTACTGGATTTGCCTTGAGTGAACATGAGCCCTGCTTTTGGGTTGTCTTCAACTTTTCCTTCACATCATGAATCCGGCCGCTTGCATTACCCACATACTTCCGAATCATCGAACATTTGTTGGCTATGTTGGCGGTGACGTTGTTGCTACCGGGATGTAAAACATACAAGTGACCTCTTGACTCTATCCGCACATGTGTTGTCACTGTAGGTGACAAAGTTGCAGCTAAGCTTTCCAATGCAGGATCAGTGCACACGATGGATCATGCAGTGTTGGCACCTTTGCCAAGCGTAAAAGTGGCGCCGGAAAACAAGAGACTATTAGGAGGCTTCCTAGCCTTGCTGTTGCTAACATAGCAAACAGTCACACGCTACGCTTCTTACTATTGGTGTGTGGGCTTTGGCCTGACACCCTTTTGAGGACAACGTGGTTAGTTTGTGTCTGGCACGATGCTCCGGTTGAGGTTATGCTCGTCGAGACTCGTGCACCTGGTAACTTGCACCAGTGTGATGTGGAGACCCATTGCCTCCATGTGGTATGTATGTTCCATGGATGCGAGCAGGTGTGGTCGAGACCCGGACCCCGGAGACATGTTCTGAGGGTCATGAGGAAACCTTGTTGCTTTGTACCTCTTGTGTGATGTTTGGCACGTGGGTGTGTGGATTATGTGTTGCACGGTCGAGACCCGGGCACTTGGTGAGTTACACCATTGTCTCGAGGAGACCTTGTATTGTGGTTGGTGTTTACGACGGACATTGAGTGTAGCCCCTCACTTGTCATTGCGGTGACGGCTGTGTCAGCCAAGGGGAGTGTTGGTTTGTGTGGCTTCCACCCGTCACGAGCGATGACGCGGTGATTATCCGTATACCTAGTACTAGTGGTATGGAGCGGCGTTACTGGAGAGCATGACGACATGATCCATCATGCGGCCGCAGCTGGCGCCACGGCACGGACGAGTGGTGGCTCCGTGCACTAGCAGCTGCCAGACAGCTGCCACGACATCCCGGGTGCTTACCGGGGTCCTTACCGGATTTTCTGCAGACGCTAGAGTTTTCTCGGTGGACTGGCTCTCGAGCCCGATTTGCATGTTTTGCATTGTTTGTCCATCGATCGATACCGGACTTGTGCGTGTGACCAGTTGTAGCGTCCGGCTCGAGATTCTGCATCTCTAGACTTAGACGGTGGTGCGTTCGGATACCTGTGCGCAGGTTTATGGCCAAATCAGTGATTTTAGGTCAGTTATAGGACAAACTGACACCGCGCGTGCGTCACTTGCCGTGAGCCGCATCAGGTATTTATGTTGTGTTCTTGTCAGTTGTCATCTCTCTCTGCAATTATATTCATTTTGAGCTTCCTGATACTCTGTACGTGTCCCTACCCAGACCCTTGCAATTTTGTCTCTGACTTGTGACTGTTGTCACACGCTGACCTAGCGCTGACGCCTAGTGTTGCGACAAGTGGTTAGGAAGGGTCTAGGAAGTTTCTCTTGGTATCAGAGGAGGCGAGCCACAGCTCGCGTTGCTGTGCAGCAGAGACGCAGCAGCAGCAGCAGTGAGTGGCAGCAGCGGCAACCACCCATAGCAGCAGCAGATCCTGGAAGGACCCACCACGACTACTTTGCAGGGGAGCGGTCGAGACAGCGGAGTCAGCGGCTACAACCGCAAGCGTCATAGTAACATAGTAGCATCGGCGACGGCTAGAAGCTGCAGCAGCAGTGGCTAAGGTGGCCACAATAGCAGCTCCTTGAGCTGCTCTCTCGGTGAGTGGCAGCTCTAGCAGCAGCCCGCAACAGCAACCCGAAGAAGCAGCAGTGGCTGCGGCGGCGGTGAGTAGCTGTAGCTATAGCGGCGGCAAGCAGCAGCTGCAGCAGCAGAAGCAGCCGCAGTAGCAGAAGCAGCAGCAGCAGCAGCAGTGGCGATGGCAAGCAGCTGCAGCAGCAGTGGCGGCTGCCAGCAGCCGCAACAGCAGCAAGAGAAGCAGCAGCAGCTATGGCGAGCAACTGCAGCAGCAGTGGTGGAGGGCTGTAGTTTCAGCAGTAGCAGCTGTAATTGGAGCAACAGCCATAACAGTAGCAGCGACGGCGAACAGTTGTAGCAGAAGCGGTGGCGAAGAGTTGTAGCAGAAGCGGCGGCGAAGAGTTGTAGCAGAAGAGGCGGCGGCGGCAAGCAGCTGCAGCAGGAGCAGTGGCGGGGAGCAGGCGACAGCGAGCAGTAGCAGCAGCAGGCGGCACCGAGCAGCAGCAACAACAGCGAGCAGTAGCAGCGAGCAGCAGTAGAGCAGCAGCAGCAGTACGCGCAGCAACAGCACGCAGCAGTGCTGCAGCGCTGCTGCTCAGCACAACAGCGCGCAACTTCTACAATAGGCGCGCAAGCAGCTGCGCAACAGCTGCAACAGGTACACACACAGGTGCAGCAGGAGCAGGCGCAGCAGCCGCGGGAGCAGCTCCACCTGCCCCCGTCGTCGCTGCAGCAGTAAGAAGCTGCACGGCAGCTTCCTGCTGCGACGGGATCGCCCGTAAGAGGGGGGGCGGGTCTGTCGAGGAGCTCGCCCACGGGCGAGCTCGCCGATCGGCGAGCTCGCTCAACGAGCTCGCTCGAGGCGAGGCTCGAGCCTGCACACAAAAAAAAAGGAAAGAAGGAGGGGGAGAGGACAAGGGAGGGTCCCCGAGTGGGCCACCCCAGGACAACCCTAAAAGGGGCACCTGAGGAGGTGGCACCTGAAGAAAAAAAAAGAAAAAACAGGAGGAAAAAAAACCGGGTGCACCCACGCGTTGGTGCACTAACTCGCTGTCGGCAAACAAAAACAACCGCAGCATCAGCAACGGCCGCGTGAGACACGGTAGTAGCAGTAGTGGCGAAGCTGGTCTGAGGCCACAGTCGTTGGCTGACGATGGCAACCGGAGCAACAACACCGAAGGCGACTTGAGGTCGCACGGCAGCCGCGCGATAGATGCGTAGCAGTCGGACATCAACGTACTACCAGCGTGGCGGTGGCCGTCCTCGTGATAGCGTCACAGCACATCTGAGACACTGCGCTTTGATCGCCCGGCTCCCCCTGTGGCCTTGTGCCAGCGGGAGCGAGTGTCTTATACTCACCCATGCCAGGCTCCTGAGATGAGCACACCGGCGTGGCAAGGGGCGCAGCCGGCGCCTTGGCTGGCACCGGCAGTGCAGGTGTGGCAGGCGCCACAAGCGCAGTGGCAGTTGCAGCTGTGGGACACGCCCCAGGCGTCCAACAGCTTTGCCTGCTACTTTTGAGGCGACCGACACTATGGCTGGCGCCAGTGTCGCCAGCGCCCTGCTGGGTGGCGACCGCCCTCGTTACGGTGCCGCCCTACTCCACCATCCGCCTCAGAGACATCAGCTCATACCGTCGCACCTCTCAGTGGAGCTATGGCGGTATTGAAGGCTGAGCTCCAGGGTCTGAAGCGCATGGTGCAACAGCCCACAGACCATGTAGTCTCTGAGCGGGCCGTTGCCACCGTGCCGCTTCAGACACCCCTATCTTCCTCCTCGCCATCCTCACCTCCATCTGTGTCATCACGTGACCATGCCACACCTCCCGAACTTAGCTCCACATCTGATACCCTCTGCTTTGTCCTGGAGTCAGTTGGAGTCATCCCGACCATTGACCACTCCGCTTCTGTGGTAATCCCTTCAGCTTGACGTCGTCGCGCTCGCACTCGGCACGCGAGGCAGCGGACGGCACGTTTGGCGAGACTGCCCAGGAGGCGGCAACAGTCGTAGCAGTGGCAGACTTCACCACAGAGATGACTCTCTCGTCCCCAGTTGCAGGGTTGGTGCGGCATCCCTTCGCAGCTTCTATTGGTGCTTCGGTCGAGGGGGGGATGGAGTATCCGCTGACGACCACCGGAGAGTGCAGGAGGGATACAACAGACGGTGCTTCACGAGAGGGCGCTCTCAGTGAGGACGAGACATCCAAGGAGTGGTCCGACGTGGAGTCGGAGACGGACGAGTGGTCCGACGTGGAGTTGGAGGCAGACGTAGAGATGGAGATAGAGATGGAGACTACAGTTGACGTAGCAGAGACCACGACCACAGAGGCGGGTATAGCAGTAGAGACCACGACCACAGAGGCAGGTGTGGCAGCAGCCGTGGATGGGGCAGTAGTAGTAGTGGCGATGATAGCTGACACATGTGGAGCAGACGTCGAGGCAGTGGGTGTGTCGGCAGCCATCGACGTTGTGACAGTAGCAGCAGTTGTAGTCATTGCAACTGACGGGACGCCGGCAGTGGACGCGCTTGTTGGTGTAGACATCACGATGATTGTCAATCCTGTAGCAACTGGTACAGCCTGCGCACGGGTAGACACTCCCTCAGCCACAGCATCGGCCATTGCAGATACACATGCGGAGGGGGTACCCGGAGAGGCAGGAGACGTCGAGGTTGCCAGCACTTTTGCTATGGCCAATGCCATTGCGGTAGCTGTCTGTGGAGGCGCAGCCATCGCGGAGGACGCAGCTCGAGTAGTTTCTGATGCACCAGCAGTCGAGCAGGCCCCTGCGCTCGAGCGTTTACACTCTACGTTTGGCGACCAGGAGGATGCAGTCGCACGTGCGGACAGGCACCTACAGGACCTCACGCTTGAGCTATGTGCAACGAGCACACGTTGGAGCACCGCAGATGCCGCGGGTCGTCGGTTAGCGGGAGTAGACGTCAAGGATGTCTACACGCGCCTCGAGGCTGCTGAGTGGACGTTCCACGGTGCAGTGTGGAGATAGTCGGACTTGCGCCGGGAGTTGGAGGAGGTGATATTAATGGATGCTTCAGCAGCGACGGCTTGTGGAGGAGCAGATGCTACTGTGGCTCACACTGTTGACAGCCGAGTGGCGGTTGTGCCCACGGCATCAGCTGAGCCTACAGCAGTCACCTCTATGGGCACATCTGTCGTGGAGGATGCAGAGCGAGCTGCAGACCTCCGGCTCATGGCTGCCCTGACCGGCATTGCTGACACCATGGCGGTTCCAGCCGACGACACACCTACACACGTTCGAGCTACAGGTCCCGTACTCGAGCGCCTGCACGCCGCACTCGTCGAGCAGGAGGTAGATGTGGCTTGAGCGGAGGCGCACGTGCAGGGTCTCATTGCCAAGCTATGGGAGGCCAATAGCCGTTGTTACACTACGGATGTTCGAGTACGGCAGGCTGCCGAGGAGTGCGTGGAGGATGTGCACATGCATCTCGAGGCAGCTGAGAGGTCTTTACAGGATGCAAGTCGGAGACGGGCGGGCGTTCAGCGGCAGGTGGACTATTGGTTGCGCAGCAGTGGTTGGGAGGAGCCCCGGGACACTGTACGGCCTCCCGATGACGGCGACTATGCAGCAGAAGCAGATTCACCGACGGATGCCAACGTTTGACCAGGAGTCGACAACCGAGTGACAAGTGTGCCAGCAGTAGCCGGTGCCTCTGCAGTAGCACCTATTGCAGATGTAGACGCTGCAGATTCCGACAAGTCGTCTGGTGTCGACGCCCTGCCAGCAGCTGGCGGCCAGGCGACAGACAGTTTGACAGCTGACCTACACGATGAGGCGGAGAGGCTGTAGGAGGCCGCGGCTCGGGCCGATGCGCACGCGATCGAGGTCCACCGTCAGGTTCGTTCCGTGACTGACCGCCTACATGTTGCAGATGTAGACGCCTGGCCGAGAGACGCAGCAGAGCTTGACGAGCTGTACACGCGTCTCGACACTGCAGAGTCCGTGTGGCGATGTACAGTGCAGCAGCTGGCAGGCATACAACAACTGATGCAGTTGGAGGAGGCCCTTAGCGCTGCACCGGTCACAGAAGTAGGCGACGAGAGCAGTGAAAACTACAACAACGACGACGACGACAGCGACAATGACGACAGCGACGACGACGCTCCGGGGTGAGGCTATGTGGGAGCACATCCGACCAGCATTGTTGTCATCCTTACTATTATCTTGCAGGGGTGTGTGGCCATGAGGGAGCCAGCCTCTGCAGCCCAGGAGGGGTGTTGGTGTATGGGCTTTGGCCTGACACCCTTCTGAGGACATCGTGGTTAGTTTTTGTCTGGCACGATGCTCCAGTTGAGGTTATGCTGGTCGAGACCCGTGCATCTGGTGACTTGTACCAGTGTGACGTGGAGACCCATTGCCTCCATGTGGTATGTATGTTCCATGCATGCGAGCAGGTGTGGTCAAGACCCGGACCCCGGAGACATGTTCTGAGGGTCATGAGGAAACCTTGTTGCTTTGTACCTCGTGTGTGATGTTTGGCACGTGGGTGTGTGGATTATGTGTTGCACGGTCGAGACCCGGGCACTTGGTGAGTTACACCATTGTCTCGATGAGACCTTGTGTTGTGGTTGGTGTTTACGACGGACAATGAGTGTAGCCCCTCACTTGTCATTGCGGTGACGACTGTGTCAGCCAAGGGGAGTGTTGGTTTGTGTGGCTTCCACCCGTCACGAGCGATGACGCGGTGATTATCCGTATACCCAGTACTGGTGGTATGGAGTGGCGTTACTGGAGGGCATGATCCATCATGCGGCCGTAGCTGGCACCACGACACGGATGAGTGGTGGCTCCGTGCACTAGCAACTTCTTGACAGCTTCCACGACATCCCGGGTGCTTACCGGGGTCCTTTCCGGATTTTCAGCAGACACTAGAGTTTTCTCGGTGGACTGGCTCTCGAGCCCGATTTGCATGTTTTGCATTGTTTGTCCACCGATCGATGCCGGACTTGTGTGTGTGACCCGCTGTAGCGTCCGGCTCAAGATTCTGCATCTCTAGGCTCAGACGGTGGTGCGTTCAGATACCTGTGCGCAGGTTTATGGCCAAAACAGTGATTTTAGGTCAATTATAGGACAAACTGACACTGCGCGTGCGTCACTTTCCGTGAGCCGCAGCAGGAATTTATGTTGTGTTCTTGTCAGTTGTCATATCTCTCTGCAATTGTATTCATTTTGAGCTTCCTAAAAATCTGTACGTGTCCCTATCCAGACCCTTGCAGTTTTGTCTGTGACTTGTGACTGTTGTCACACGCTGACCTAGCACTGACGCCAAGTGTTGCGGCAAGTGGTTAGGAAGGTTCTAGGAAGTTTCTCTCTTACCTCATGCCTATGCATTGCAAATGACAGTGTGGAAAGGCAGGGACAAACGGGGGGGGTAATGGGGGCGTGTGCATGGAGTTAGAGAGAGAGCAGTGAGTGTGGGTGTTCCTACGGGTGAGTCTCATTAACCGAGCTCACCCATCAGCCGGCAAGCGAAGCTTGTCGGCGCTCATCCCCACGTCGAGGACATAAGGCCACTCGAAACCTAAAAAACATTACACAATGCCAGTTCCGAGTTTTGGCTTCGTCTATGCCAGTCAGAATTAGCAGCACGTCACGGGTAAGACTAATCTAGGTCACCTAGTGTGACAGAGCTGAGTAGAGCAGGGGCTCTGCTGCTATAAAGGAAGTGAGCACGGGTGAAGAATACAAGGATATCGCCAGTCTGCAGGTGATGCATACGCTCTCTTTGCGTCGCCTCCACTCTCTGAGTCAGCACGCCCCGGTGGTTGTTTGCAGCCACTCAGTAGCTGCCGGGCTCGCGTCTGCTCCCCCAGTCTTCCGTACCCTCTGCCTCATCAGGAGTTTGCAAGGCAATGGACGTGAGCCGAGAGGTCACAGTAAGCTGTATGTACAATATCACTCCCCCATGAGCACACGGCGAACAAGATCAATGACGTAACATAATTGATGCAAGCAATGGCACAAGGACAGCGATGGTGAATGACAACAGACACAGCTCAAGAACAGAGATCAGTCCATAGTACAGGCAAGGTGCAATCCCACAGAACGTACAGCCGCAAGAAGCTTTGTACGGCTGATGGCCTTTGCCAAAAAATCAGCCCACTGCGAGTCGGTGCCGACCCACACGACCTGAACCTCACCTCGATCCACCAGATCTTGGATGTAATGGTACTCGACGTTGATGTACTTCGTGCGTGCATGAAACACACCGGAGTTCTCCGTGATGGCCTTTGCGCTTTCGTTGTCACACCGAAGCACAACAGGGGGCATGTATTGACGCAGTTCACACAAGAGATGCACTAACCACACACTCTCAGTCGCGCAAGCACCCAAAGCTACATACTCTGCTTCGGCGGTGCTACGAGCGATGCAGCCCTGCTTGCCACTATGCCACAAAATAGTAGTTCATCCAACAAGGAAGATGTAGCCAGTGTGACTCTTGCCGTCTGGGCTCCATGCTCAATCACTGTCTGTGTACCCGTTGAGAACCACAGAGGCGTGCCCATGGTAGTGAAGTCTGATCCGAGCAGTGGACACGACGTACCGAATGCACCGGAGGGCAACCTCCAAATCCCGCCTGAGTGGTGCCTGTGAGAACTGCGCAAGCAAGTTGATAGTGAAGGCTATGTCCGGCCGTGTCGTCTTGGCCAGGTACATGAACGAGCCAATGACTTGCAAGTACAGGGTCACGTTGACTAGCTCCCCCAGCTCTGCTGGATCGGTGACCTTCAGAGCGTCCTCACCGTCCAGGGTGATTGGGGTCAACGTCGTGCGCATGTCGCTAAGTAACTCGGTGAAGCGCTCCCCCAGAGTGAGAGCGTACCGCTCCTGGTGGACCAAGAGCGTCTCACGAGCGTGATCACGCACAATCTGCATGCCCAGAAACACTGCAGCCTCTCCCAGGTCTTTCATTCTGTATGTCAACTGCAGAACTCCCTTGGCTGCTTCAACAACCTTCAGATCGGGCGAAGCGATCAGAAGGTCGTCAACGTAGACCAGGAGGGACATGAGTGGCGTAGGAGTCTAGGAGACAAGAGCGACGGGTCCGCCGCACTCTGGGCATAGCCGGCTCGTAGGAGCGTGCCGCTATTCTCCTTGTTCCAGCACCGGGTCGACTGCTTCAGGCCGTACAGAGTCTTCCGCAGTCGCCACACACGACCACTGCCATCCTTGAACCCTGGGGGCTGAGCCATATATATCTCTTCGTCTAACTTTTCATGCAGAAATGCGTTGTTGACGTCCATCTGGTGGAGTTCCCAGTCGTACTGGGCCACCTGAGACAGTAGACCCAAGGCCGTGGTCGTACGTCCAACTGGTGCGAAGGTCTCAGTGAGTCGATCCCTTCCACCTGTGAGAATCCTTTCGCAGTCAGTCATGCTTTGTAGCGGTCGGCCGAGTTGTCCGGCTTCAGTCTTTTCCGTAAGACCCACTTTGCCTGAACGGCCTTGCGTCCGCGTGGCAGGTCTACAAGCTCGTACACCCCATATTCATCGATGGCTGCCAGCTCAGCCTCACATGCCGCACGCCAGAGTGCCGCATTGGGTCCAGCGAGAGCCTGACGCAGCGTGCTCGGGTCTGGTGTCACTCCCACCACACTGGGGTTCGGGCCGACAGCGACTCCACTGCGTGTGGTCAAGGCATAGGCCACGGAGAGAGGGACAACAGTGACGGTCGACTATGTGGAGTCAAATGCAAGTCGTCGCTCGTGAGCAATGAGCGTGAGGCCTGTATCGTAGCCAGGGTGAACTTCAGTGAGCCCCTGCGCATTGAGACCTAGGGCCCTCATGCCGGGGTCCCCACTGCGCACGCTGCGAGTAGGATGTGGGCGAAAGCGTCCACCCTCACCACGTCTGTACGGCTCAGGAGGTGACACAACTGGGACAGGAGGTGGACACGCATCAGGCACCGACATGATTGGCGACGTGTCAGGTGCCGAGGCGTCGACTGGGAGACGGAGGAGGGTGACGACACAGGCGACTTGACTGGCCGTGCTGGTGACGCAAGTGGTGACGACACAGAAGACACGTGTGACTTTGCAAGTGACGTTGGTGTGGATGACGCGGGGGGTGCAGGACTCAGCAGGTGACGTAGGCACAAGGGAAGCAGGAGGAGCTGACGCCATAGGAGCCGCTGGCGGGAGAGGCGGCATAGGCAGCGCAGGTGGTATGGACATTGTAGGCGAGCCAGCTGGCGGGTGGGACGAACCAGTAGCGCCCAGGATGACCGGGGCAGCGGCATCGGTCAGCCCACCCTCCCCAGCACGAGGAACCGCACCACACCTTGGGGAATGTGACTGCGGAGTGCCACTGACCGGTAGGTCACGGAAGGAGATACGCTCAAAGAAGAGCGCGTCTCGAGACTGAACAATGCGCTGCCGACTGGGGTCCCAGAAGCGCCAGGCCTTCGAGCGCAGTGCCACGCCCACGAATGCACAGACACGACCCGGGGGGGAAAGACTTGGTCCCTTGCTGTTCTGGTGTAAACCAGACGCAGGCAAGAGATCCCCATACACGCGCCAGCCGGAGGTCGGCACGGCGCCTGTACCACAGTTGGTATGGGGTGTGTGTGTTGGGGAGGGGGCCATGAGGGATCCGATTCCAGACCCATGTCATGTATGCCATGCCCTCGAAAGCGAATGCTTTCGGCATGCCGCTATCCACCCGCATTGAGCGAACCGAATCCTCCATGGTGCGCTTCTAGGCCTCAGACACGCCATTCTGCTGGGACGTGGCGGGGGTGGAGACGTTGTGAAACACCCCCACTTCGACAACGTACCGGTGTAGGTCCACCATGAATTCACCATCCCGATCAGCGCATGGCCGGACTGGCGTTCGGCCATAACGAGCCACGTGCGCACGGCGAGTGTAGCAAGTTGAAAATCCACCGCATGCGGGTGAAGTCGTCCGTAATCGTCAGGACTTATCGCCCTCTGTCATCTTGGAACTTCACGGGGAGGGGTCCCAGGAGATCAGAGTGAACCAACTCGAGGGGCTTTAGAGCCCGTGAGTCGGACAGAGGGTACGTGGCCCGGTGCATTTTACCTTGAGCGCACTACAGGCAATCGGTTTTAGGCGGCGCCTTGAAGGACGCCGTGTCAAGACCGAGTATAGGTTGTGTGCGAATCAGACGATCAACAACATCCAGATGGACATGACACAAGCGTCCGTGTAGTAGGCGCTGGTGCTCAGGCGACAAAGTGCCCATCACGAACACCCGCGCAACAGGGGATGTCGTGACGGGGGAGGACGTGGGGCAGTCAGAGACGTGGTACAAGTCTCCAACCGCCTTGCCACGAAGCACTACTTCAGCTGTTGCACAGACAGAGATGGTGGCATCCTCACCACTGAATGCAACGCTGAACCCATCCGCGTGCATGCACGTCCAGAGAACAGACTTAGTTCTAGATCAGGCACATACAACATGTTGGAGATGTAGAACGGCCCGGATGGCCCATGGAATTTCACCACACCCTCACCCTGGACAGGCACCTCATGCCAAGCAGCTGTCCGCACAGACCGCATAGAGCCAACAGGACCAAGCACAACAAAATCACGGCGACGACATGTCATGTGATGGGTGGCAACTGAATCTAGGATCCAGGTGACATCCGTCACACGCTCTGGTGAGGTGACAGAACAGCGTCGGACAGTGCACGTAGTAGACAGGGGTTGCTCGGCAGATGACTGCTGAGCTGCAGAGGCGACACGTGCTTGCGACGCATCAAGCCATGACGATTTTTCATGACTTGTGCAGGCTGTGGTGAAGACAGCAGGACAACCCAACATCATCACGTGAAACAAACGACTCCACAAAGTCAACAGCGCACTGTGCTCCACCACTACCATCCCAACTGCACGACACAGATTTGACAGACCCAGCGGTGAGACCCCTCGGCTCAGACAATGCACTCGTACCTCCCTGAGTGGAACGTCCTAGGAGCTAGTGAGGCTTGACGATGTCGCGGCCCTGCGTTGCATGCTGTTGCTCTAGAGGTGACAGATTGCCGGCATCGTCTGCGGCTACATCCGCTGCTGATGTGGGTACCACGTCGGTCGCTGTGGAATGCACGGATGCGTGCTCACGCTGTTCAAACGCCTTTTGTAGGCCTTCCGCAATCTTCGTCCAGTTTTTGGGAAGCTTACACTCAGTGTATTGGTGCGCTCCCCAGCAGTTGTAGCACTCCCAATGTCGCCCCTGAGTCGGCTTTGGAGTCTCCTGTCCCTTGCCACCCTTGCCTCCCCACCTGGTGCTCCTTCCCTTCTTTCCCTGGACTACGGTAGCTGTACCAGTTGCTATTGCAGGTGCCGCTGTCGGCTACAATGACTGGCGGTAGGAGGGGGGCATAATGCATGCTGTCTGGTCTGTTGTGACGGCTGCGGCTCACGCACCATGACAAGCGTCATTCGCTGCTCCAACTCTTGCCACGTGGAGAAAGTGCTCAGTGGCCTAGGACAGCAGCAAGCCTCTGTCCGCCATCTCCGAAAGTCTTTTTAGGCTTGATTTGTTGAAGGATTTTGCGTACTCGCACCCAATGCCGAGCCGGATATCATTGAACGCCATGAGTTCCCCCGGCCCATTCTTCCCAAGGGTCCTGTACAGCCACATCGCCCGCCGCCAGTAGTCGGCCGGAGTCTCATGTGCACCATGGCGCAGAGAGTTGAAGTCCGAGAGGCGCTTTGAGGTGGTGGCCATGGTCGCGCCTTCAAAGAGGGTGGTTGCCAGCTTCCAAGCACCACGGGGATCCGCCCCACTGCCGGTGCCAGGATCGTCAAGGAAGGGTTCAAAGTCGAGGGTGTACTCCTCCGGGACAGCCTTAAGGAGACCGTAGGCAGCTCGAGCGGCGGTCGTCATTTGTTGGGGGCCTGCAATCTGTTTCGGACTGGTGTAGTATGGATACACTCCCTCGCTGACTGCCCACATGCGGAACCGTGGCTCCCAGGTGGTGTAGCTGCCTCCTGCCGGTAGGCGGGAGGGTCGGTCTCGAACCACCCGGGAGGCTTCGCCGTCGGCAGGGCTGCCGGGACGGCTTGCTCAAGCGACAGAGACAAGGGATCTTCCCGCAATCCAAGGCTCAAGCGGAGTAGCTGGTCCTCTAAGGAGGCTGGGTCCGCGGTGACCCTGAGTGTATCGCTTGGGCCTGCGCCTCCGCTCAGTGCTGATCGGCGGGCTGAGCGGGTTTGACAACATTTTTCTACCTGTGCGAGACGCAGGCGTAGCATGCCTTCCTCATCACTAGTGTCTGAGTCCGACTTGGGAAGGTTATCGGATGGTTCAGCATCGAATGCTCCTAGATTCGCACCGATGTCAGCTGCAACCGCACTCTCGACAGTCATCTTGTCCTTGCGCATAGTGTCGTGGAGTAGCTGTTGCTATTGCTCCTGCTACTGCTGCTGCTGCTACTGCTGCTGTTGCTGCTGCTGTTGCTGCTGCTGCCAATGTTGTTGTGGCTGGACTGCAACCCAAAACAGCTTGAACAGATCAGCCATTTGCTTGGTCGTCTTTTCAGCCTGCTGAGCCTGCTGCTCACGCAGCTCACACAGGCCACGTGCCACCAAGCGTGGACTAGACGGGGATTCGTCCCGCGTCACGACCGGTGTGCCGCCAGCCACGCCAGAGGCGGCAGCGCCAACATCCGTAGTGGAGCTGGTACTGCCGACTCCAGTAGGTGCGTCCTTTGGTAGGAGCCTGGTGGAATGCCGCAAGTGTGCTTTGCTGCTGCTGGGACTGCTGTTGGGTTACAGCCGCTGCCGAGAAAATTTGGCAGCATTTACCCTGCCCCAGTGCGTGTGGGACCAATGTTGAGGCCTTTTTCAGCCTGGAAACCGCCAATAGATCCCTCCCACGCTGCCGAAAAATTTTCAGCAGCGTTTCCCCAGCCCCAGTGGGCGTGGGAAATCTGGGAGAGGCCTTTTTCAGCCTGGAAATTGTCGATTGATCCCCCCCACGCTGCCGAGAAAAATTCGGCAGCGTCTCCCCTACCCCAGTGGGCGTGGGGAATCTGGGAGGGGCTGTTGGGGACCACCGTTGTACCTGAACCACCCCCACCCAGCCCAGAAGTAGAGGGGAACCCAGCAAGCAGGGGGAGGGGAATACCGGAGACGAGATCTGTCGGCAGAGTGCCGTTGCTGCTGCCCTCGCTGCTGCTGCTGCTACTGCTGCTGTTGCACACTGCCACTGCTATGGATGGTGCGTTGTGTAGCAATCTTCCTCACACCGGCGGCTGCTGCCCGCTCACGCAGCCTATAGTAGCCGCTGTTGCTCACTGCTGCACACCACCACCGTTGCAGCTGCTGCTCCACGTGGCTGCAACATGTCCTGCGGCTGCGTAACTGTCACGATGACTGTGCAGCCGACACTTCGGCTGCTGCCCAATGCCGCAGCCACTAGCTGCGGTTGCTGCTCGCTTCTGCACGCTGACGCCGCTGCGGCTGCTGCTCCGCGCAGCTGCCACGTGTACTACGGCAGCGCAGCCGTAACTACGGCTGCTGCCCGCTTCCGCATCAGCTGGCAGCCGCTGCCGTTTGCTGCTGTGCTGCTTCGCTATTGCTGCCGCTGCTCCGCGCAGCCACCTCTGTGGCTGCTGCTTCTGCTCGGCTGCCGCTGCTGCTCCGCGCAGCTGCTGCTTGGCTCAGCCGTTGCTGCAGCTGCTGATCAGCGGGTCCTCCCGGGACCGTGCTACACTCCTCTCGCGCAGCGCGAAGAGCTTTGGCGCGTCCACTCTGATACCAAAACAGTCACATGCTACGCTTCTTCCCTCATGCCTATGCGTTGGACATGATAGTGTGGACAGGCAGGGACAAACGGGGGGAGTAATGGTGTCGTGTGCGTGGATTTAGAGAGAGAACAGTGAGTGTGGGTGTTCCTACGGGTGAGTCTCGTTAACCGAGCTCACCCATCAGCCGGCAAGCGAAGCTCACCGGCGCTCATCCCCACGTCGAGGGCATAAGGCCACTCAAAACCTAAAAAAACATTACACAATGCCAGTTCCGAGTTTTTGGCTTCGTCTATGCCAGTCAGAATTAGCAGCACGTCACGGATAAGACTAGGTCACCTAGTGTGACAGAGCTTAGTAGAGCAGGGGCTCTGCTGCTAGAAAGGAAGCGAGCACGGGTGAAGAAGACAAGGATATCGCCAGTCTGCAGGTGATGCATACGCTCTCTGTGTGTCGCCTCCACTCTTTGAGTCAGCACGCCCCGGTGGTTGTTTGCAGCCACTCAGCAGCTGCTGGGCTTGCGTCTGCTCTCCCAGTCTTCCGTGCCCTCCGCCTCATCAGGAGTCTGCGAGGCAATGGACATGAGCCGAGAGGTCACAGCAAGCTATATGTACAATATCAATAGCGACGCTGTTGATTTGTGATTTACTAGCAAGCAAGCAAGTGCAAAAAAAAGGGGACAGGCTAGGGAGAGCAAAGTCGCGAAGGAGGTGAGAGAGCTCATGAATCTGCTAAGATGTGGCGGGGGATAGAGAGGTTGTGAGCCACTCCTAGCTGAGAAGATGCGTGGAAGCTTCCTAGCAACACAGCCGCTGACTAGGCGTGAGTGCCAGGTCAGACGGTGACGACAGTCACAAGTCGTACACACAATGGCAAGGGTCTGGCTAGGAGACACAAGTCAAAGTGTCACAATGCTTCAGTAGCATTTGCAGAGAGAGAGAGAGAATAAACTACATGTCCACAGCATAAATACCTGTCGCGGCGCACGGCGGGTGTAGCACGCGGTAGTGCTGTAGACAGCTGTGGTTGCTGGAATACGCAAGCAAGCAAGCTAGCGAGCTGAGGGAGAGACACCATGGATCGGCTGGGGCAAGCTCACGTTGCATAAAGATGAGAGAAGCACAAGCGAGCGAAGTGTTAAACGCCGGTTGACCGGGCCACCCACGCAAGTCTCTCGACGTGGGGCCTGGACGCCACCCAGGGATTGAACCCGACCCTGGCGGTTTCTCATACACCGGCATAATCCGGATGTGTGCTCCCGAGGGATCAGCAACCCGGCTCACTAAGCTAGAAGCATGCAAGTGTGTAACAACTTGACCACATCACGAGTGTATGTGGTGCATGCACTCCTACAATTATGTGCCCCATTTTAGAATGTAACAATACGCAACATCACTGCAATAATGCTCTCCATAGATTTGGCATTGGTGCTGTGGCCATCACTTGGTGGCTTGACGGTGTTGCCACAATTGTTCGCTCAATGTAGTGTCACAGCTTTGCACCAAAGAGCTTTAATCCAGATAAATCACCTATAGTGATGATGTGTGTGTGTACGTAGAGTCAAGAGGTCACTTGCACGTGTCACAACCGTAACCAACACTCCCCTATGACCCACACACGAACAGCCCACACATACACAAAACGAGGAGCAGGACAGCGAGATAAGCAGGCATCATGTCAACTAGGTGCATCACGCGAGCGCAACATGCTAATAGCATGCACAGCTGCCTTGAACATGTCGCTGCTAAGAGCTTTGGTGAGAAAGTATGCACGCTGTTGACGAGTATCAACCCAGACAACATGAACTTCTCTAGCAATAATGCACTCGCGGACAAAGTGATGCTCAATGTTGATGTGCTTTGTGCGAGAATGATGTATGCCATCGTGCTCGACAATTGCCTTTGCACTTTGGTTGTCAAAGCGCAAAGTGATACAATGGATGGGGACAAGCAACTGTTGCAGCATTAGGGACAGCCACATAGTCTCACACACACCTGCACCAAGTGCTACGTACTCTGCCTCACTGGAGCTCCGGGCAACACAACCCTGTTTTCTACTCTTCCAGGAGACAACAGTCCCACCGACAAGGAAAATGTAACCTGTGCGGCTACCAACATCTATGGCGTGTACCCAGTCACTGTATGTGTATCCATCTACCACCACAGAGGGTTGAGCACGGTAGCACAGTCCTACGCATGCAGTTGACATTGCATAGCGGACAACGTGCAATGAAGTCTCAAAATGTTTCTGGCGAGGCTGTTGGGAGAACTGGGCCAGGAAGTTGACCGAGAAGGCCACGTCCACCTGAGTGGTGGTAGCAAGGTACATGAGGGAGCCGACCACACTAAGGTAGTCGGTGACATCGATAGTCTCCCCCAGCTGTGCTGAGTTGAGTGACTTCAATAGGCGCTGTCCTGCTGGGGTCATCGGTGTGGATGTAGTGGGGACCTCAGCAAGCAGGGAGGCAAAGCGCTCCCCCAGTGTGCGGATGTATGCAGCCTGATGTACGTGCAGAGTGGGACGTTGACAAACACGCTCAAGCTCCATCCAAAAGAACACCCGTGTAGGACTTAGGTCCTTCATCTCGTTTGTGGACTGGAGTAGGTTCTTTACTGACTGAACTGTTGTGGGACAGGGGTAAGCAATGAGCAGGTCATCGACATAGACAAGGATGGCCACAAGTGGCTTTGAGGGGGTACTCAAGAAGAGTGCTGGATCAACCGTGTTGCGACGGTAACCTCCACCCTCAAGAGTAGAGAAGATCTCCATGTTCCAACAGCGCGCTAACTGCTTGAGCCCATACAAGGCCTTGTGCAGTCGCCAAACCTTGTTTGTGCCATCGGTGAGCCTAGGTGGCTGGACCATGTAGATTTCCTCGTCACGCTTCCCATGTAGGAAGGCATTGTTGACTTCCATCTGCTCAAGTTCCGAGTCGTGCTGGGTAACAAGGCTCAATAGCTCTCTGGCAGTGGTGTACCGTCCAATTGGTGCGAAGGTCTCATCAAAGTCAATCCCAGGGATCTGAGAAAAACCCTTAGCCGTGAGGCAAGCCTTGTACCGGTCAACTCTCCTATCGGGGTTCAGCTTACGCTGAGGTACCCACCGGGCAGAAATTGCCTTGCGGTTTACAGGGAGGTCCACGAGCTCAAAGACTCCATGCTCCTGGAGAGCAGCCAGCTCCTCCTACATGGCCTTCTCCCAGAAGTGAGCATCAGCTGCCTCGCGAGCCTGTCGGACTGTGGTAGGCTCAGGGGGGAGAGTGGGAAGGCCAGAGGCCGCAAAGCATGCGGCAACATAACCAGCAACAGAAGATTCATGGGCCACGAGAGCGTAGCCGAATGCTGAGTTGGGATGAACGACACTTACAGACAGGACAAGTGCGTCAAGGCCAGTGGGACGAGCTGAGGGCTCAGCCATGGAGGACGACGTGCTAGAGCGCATGATTCGCAGCATGGACTGAGAGGCTTTGGACGGGCCAGCAGAAGCAGACTCAGTAGGAGCCACGGAGAAGCGTGAGCGTTGCTGAGAGGACTGAGCGGGCTGAAGAGCATGCAGTCTCCCCCCACATGTGTAGGGCTCGGGGCCAAGAGGAGGAACCTTAGGCTCTGCACCTCTAGTGGTCTCTGTTACATATTGCCCCGTGCCATGCCCTGGAGTTCCCGTTTTCAGGGTGATGGCTCCAGATCCTTGTACAGTGCATGTGTATGCATGTATGGATGTTTCAGAAACTAGAGGACACGCTGGACCAGCTGCAATTTGAATCGCAGCAATCGGCTAAGAATTGAGGGAGTTATGGTCCGTCAAAGTTGGGAGGTGGTGCTGGCCGTCCGGGTTTGGACGGCAGACTTGGTACCGGCCGAAAAATGATCCGGCGGTGACCAGTTCGAGTCCCACCACGCACACCATGGCCGAGGCGCCCCTTGGGGGATGCTAGCAGAAATATCCCATGGTTCATTGGAGCCATGTGCGCTTCAGAATGGCGGTCTGATGCTTCATTGGGGTCCAGGGCGCTTCAGGCGCCTGTCACTCACGCTAGTGCTCTGTCAGGGACAGAGACTCAATGATGCACTCCGAATCACGTATCGGGCGCTACGGTGGTCCAAATCGCACGCGGTTTAGTGCTTTCAAAAGCTTGTGACTAGCACTATAACTTTGCTGATGTGATCCGTGTCCAGTAATCCACTCAAAACTGATCCCCAGCTCTTCGAACTTTGGGTGTTGCTGAATTCCGTCAGAACTCTGCTCACATAGTGTGCGGCGACCAGAAAGCGCACACTTCGTCTAAGACTGCTGCCCAAAAGAGCTGTGAACCTCAGGACGTGGTGAGGCCACGTTGGAACCACATTTCCAACAAAGGGTTATGGGCCCACCACGCTTCCGCTGCGAACAGGAGGAGCGTCTCGGACAACCTCGCTGTCAACGTCTGACGACCCAGGTAGCAGAAGCGCAACATGGCGCTGAGAACGGAGTCGCATCCTATCCAAAAGATTGCGGGTGGCCCTGGCTTTGGGCTGTGGAGGTGGCACTTTGAGATCTACCTTACACACAAGGGGCTCCTCGACGTGATGAAGGGCACGGAGGTCCTCGACGAGAAGACCGCGACAGACAAAGAGAAGCAGGCCTTCGCAAAGGAAAAAACTGAGGCGCTCATGCTCTTGCTTTTGTCTACTGCCGAGAACCAGTGGGGCTACCTCCAAGGCAGCGCGCTGGCTGCCGAGGCATGGCAAAAGCTTTGCACCATCCACCAATCGACGTCGCTTGCAAACCGGATCTTCGCGATGAAGCGGCTTCTAATGGTGAGGATCGAGGAGGGCGAGGACATCCTCGCCGCCATGCAGCATATTGAGTCACTCGCCTCGCAATGCAACGATGTGGGGTGGAAGGTCGGCTCTCAACTGCAGGCGATGGCTCTCCTCATGGCTCTACCTGACAGTTGGAGCCCCCTCATTACCGTCCTCGGTGGATGGACGGAGGACAAGCTGACCTATGGCGCAGTCGCCGAGTATATCCGCAACGAGGCGTAACGTCGCAGTGGCGGCGAGGCCTCGTCGTCCTCATCGGCCCTGGTCACCAAAACGCGTGGTGGCGGCAGTGGCGGCAAGGGAGGCGGCGGAAAGGGTGGCGGCAAGAAGGGCGTCAAGAAAGGTGCGTGCCACAATTGTGGCAAGGAGGGCCATTGGGCCCGCGAGTGCCCGCAGGAGGCGAAGGCCGGCGGCAAGGACGCCAAAGGCAAGAAGGCGCTCCTCAACGGCACCACAAACCACAACCTCAAAGGGGCCAACAGGCGGTGCCTGGATTCCGGCGCCGAGGAGCNGACGGAAAGGGTGGCGGCAAGAAGGGAGTCAAGAAAGGTGCGTGCCACAATTGTGGCAAGGAGGGCCATTGGGCCCGCGAGTGCCCGCAGGAGGCGAAGGCCGGCGACAAGGACGCCAAAGGCAAGAAGGCGCTCCTCAACGACACCACAAATCACAACCTCAAAGGGGCCAACAGGCGGTGCCTGGATTCCGGTGCCAAGGAGCACACTCAAGTCGAGAAGGTGGGATTTGTCCGCTGCACCAAATCTGCCAAGTCTATGGTGGTCGCGAACGACAAAGTCGAGCCGGCGGCCGGCCAAGGAGATGTTGAGGTGGAGGTGGAAGTGAACGGTAAGAAGATGTTGCGTGTCATCCGTGATGTGCAACATGTCCCCGGCCTGGCTGACATTCTAAGTGTTATTCGCTTGACGGATAAGGGGTATGAGGTGCTCTTCCGCAGGAAAGGCACAGTGGTACGCATGGACGGCGACGGTGAAGTCGTGTTGGAGGCAAAGCGCGAAGGCGGTCTCCACATTGTGGAGACGAAGGTGATCCCCGCAGCAGCAGACGCAGCAGATTTGCAAGATCGTGCCGTCAACTTGGTGAAAGGAGGGGGAGCTGATCTGGGGCTCTGGCACCGGCGGCTGGGACATTCGTTGCCCGCAGTCGTGAAGGAGATGGCGAAGCGGGACATGGTCCGCAACCTCGACATCACCGGTGCAGCAGACGCGGTAGCAGATGCAGCAGCGCACATAAAGTGTGAGTCTTGCAATTTGGGCAAGGCGAGGCGCAAGCCGTTCAACGAGAACATGGGGCACGCCCAGGACCTGCTGGAGATCGTGCACAGTGATGTGTGCGGACCATTCAAAATGCCTTCGAAAGGCGGCGCGCGGTACTTTGTCACCTTCATCGATGACTGCAGCAGAAAACTCTACGTGTACTTCATGCAGCGGAAGGACATGGTGCTGGACCGGCTGAAGGAGTACGTCGCCGCGGTGGAGATGCAGACTGGTCGCAAGGTCAGAGCGCTACGCAGCGATAACGGCGGAGAGTACGTGGGCTGCAGTGGGTGGCTGAAGGAGCAGGGCATCAAGTGGGAGCACACAACTCCCTACTCGCCATAATCTAATGGTGTGGCAGAGCGAGCAAACCAGACGCTGCTGAACATGGTACGTACGATTCTCATGGACGCGGGATTACCGCGGAGCTTCTGGGTGGAAGCGGTGCGTACGGCAAGCTACACCATCAACCTGACCCCGACAGCGGTGCTGAAGGGGAAGAGCGGCTGGAAGACGCCGGAGGAGGTATGGAGCGGGCGCAAGCCAAGTGTGGCGTACCGGAAGGTCTTCGGGTGCAAGGCGCACGCGATGGTGCAGGCGGCACAACGGCGTGATGGAAAACTGGATCCACGTGCCAAGCCGTGTCTCTTCCTTGGCTACAAGAGCGTGCTTAAGGCGTACCGGCTCTACGACGTGAGCAAGGAGGAGATCTTCAGCAGCCATGACGTTGAGTTCGACGAGCACCAGACCTACAGCAGCAGCAGCAGTGACATCAGCGTGGTGGATTCTCCGAAGCAGGGGGAGTGGTTCCAGCTCCTAACCAATGAGGAGGAGCTGGCGAACGCCGACACTGACGAAGATTCTTCGGAGAGCGACGGTGCTGGGGTGCAGCAGGACGGCGGTGCAAATGCAGGTGTCGCAGAGGCACAGGACGCAGTAGCCGAAGCAGAGGAGGCCGAGGACGCGAACGGGGCTGCCGAGGAGCAGCAACAGGACCAACCACCGGCATCACCAAAATCACCGCAACGAAGCTGAAGGCAGCGGAATGCGACAAAACGGTATGACGCAGCAACGGGCAGCTGGATCGGCATGGCGCGGTGCATGATGGCAGCCGCAACGGAGCCGAAAACCGTACAAGAGGCGCTTGCACGACCTGAAGCGGAGCAGTGGGACGCAACTATCAAGTCAGAGCTTGCGTCCATTGCTGAGAACGACACTTGGGAGCTCGTGGATCGGCCGAAAGATGCCAAGGTCATCGGCTCCAAGTGGGTCTTCAAAACGAAGTACAACAAGGAGGGTACAGTGGAGAAGTACAAGGCGCGGCTGGTGGCGAAGGGGTTTGCAAAACGCAAGGGCGAGCAATACGACGAGAAGTTCGCCCCCGTCGTCAAATTCACGAGCATCCGGGCGATCCTCGCGGTGGCAGCTGCCAAGGACATGGAGCTGCACCAAATGGACGTGAAAA
>SZWC01008106.1:26021-43623 GCA_023375785.1 Penium margaritaceum
ACTATCAAGTCAGAGCTTGCGTCCATTGCTGAGAACGACACTTGGGAGCTCGTGGATCGGCCGAAAGATGCCAAGGTCATCGGCTCCAAGTGGGTCTTCAAAACGAAGTACAACAAGGAGGGTACAGTGGAGAAGTACAAGGCGCGGCTGGTGGCGAAGGGGTTTGCAAAACGCAAGGGCGAGCAATACGACGAGAAGTTCGCCCCCGTCGTCAAATTCACGAGCATCCGGGCGATCCTCGCGGTGGCAGCTGCCAAGGACATGGAGCTGCACCAAATAGACGTGAAAACGGCAAACCTGAACGGCATTCTCGACAAGAAGATCTTCATGGAGGTGCCGGAGGGGGTGGACGCGCCGGAGGGCAAAGTGTGCAAACTGCGCAAGTTCTTGTACGGGCTAAAACAGTCGCCAAGGTGCTGGTACCAGCAGATGGATGGCTACATGGTGCAGCTCGGCTTCAAGCACTGTGAATCTGATCACAGTGTGTACGTGCGGTGCAACAACCAGCTCCATCAGATCGTCGCTCTCTATGTGGACGACCTGATTTTGTGTTCATCTGACCTGCAGGCTCTACAGCAGTTGAAGGAGCAACTGAGCAGCAGATTTCAGATGTCCGACATGGGGGAGTTGGAGTACTACCTCGGGGTGAGCATAACGCGGAACCGGAGGACGCGCACTCTTGAGCTGGGGCAGGCCAAGTACGTGGCCGAAGTGCTGAAGCGGTACGGCATGGAGGACTGCGAACCGGTTGGCAGTCCGGTCTCCACAACATGTGACCTGAGCGCGGCAATGTCGCCGCAAACAAAAGAAGAGCGGGAGGACATGGCGGGGGTGACGTACCAATCTGCGGTGGACAGCCTCATGTACGCCATGGTGGCGACTCGACCGGACCTGGCCTACGCGGTGGGTCAAGTGAGCAGGTACGTGGCCGATCCAGGGCCACTACACTGGCAGGCGGTCAAGCGCATCCTCCACTACCTGCAGGCGACGCGGCACGCGTGTCTGAGGTTCGACGGCAAGGAGAGGACCGACCCTTTGCGACTGGTCTGCTACACGGATGCAGACTACGCCGGCGACATGGACAAGCGAAAGTCCACCTCTGGCTACATGTTCTTCCTCGCAGGTGCAGCGGTCTCGTGGTGCAGCAGAAAACAGGACTGCGTCGCCACCTCCACAGTGGAAGCAGTGTACATCGCGTTGGCCGAAGGGGTCAAGGAGGCGGTGTGGCTCCGCATGCTGTTGGGGGAGCTCGGCGTGCCGCAACGGGAGCCTACGGTGGTATAAGAGGACAACACCGGCTCCATCTCGCTGACCAACAACCCGACTCAGCACAGGAGGACGAAGTACATTGACGTGCGCTACCACTATGCACGTGACATGGTCCAAAAGGGACAGGTTGTGCTACAACATTGTAGTACGACGCACATGCTCACGGATTGCTTGACCAAGGCGTAGCCCAGAGATCGGCATGTCCTCAGTGTGGCAGGCCTTGGGCTTAAGGGCTATGGTGGGCTCAAGAGCGCTATGGAAGATGAGCAGGAGTGAGCAGGGAGACATCCAGCATGGCAAGAGCAAGGGGGAGATTGTTACATATTGCCCTGTGCCATGCCCTGGAGTTCCCGTTTTCAGGGTGATGGCTCCAGATCCTTGTACAATGCATGTTTGCATGCATGGATAGATGTTTCAGAAACTAGAGGACACGTTGGACCAGCTGCAATTTGAATCGCAGCAATCGGCTAAGAATTGAGGGAGTTATGGTCCGTCAAAGTTGGGAGGTGGTGCTGGCCGTCCGGGTTTGGACGGCAGACTTGGTACCAGCCGAAAAATGATCCGGCGGTGACCAGTTCGACTCCCACCACGCACACCATGGCCGAGGCGCCCCTTGGGGGATGCTAGCAGCAATATCCCATGGTTCATTGGAGCCATGTGCGCTTCGGAATGACGGTCTGATGCTTCATTGGGGTCCAGGGCGCTTCAGGCGCCCGTCACTCACGCTAGTGCTCTGTCAGGGACAGAGACTCAATGATGCACTCCGAATCGCGTATCGGGTGCTACGGTGGTCCAAATTGCACGGGGTTTGGTGCGTTCGAACGCTTGTGACTAGTACTATAACTTTGCTGATGTGGTCCGTGTCCATTAGTCCACTCAAAATTGATCCCCAGCTCTTCGAACTTTGGGTGTTGCTGAATTCCGTCAGATTTCTGCTCACATAGTGTGCAGCGACCAGAAAGCACACACTTCGTCTAAGACTGCTGCCCAAAAGAGCTGTGAACCTCAGGACGTGGTCAGGCCACGTTGGAACCAAATTTCCAACAGTCTCGACCACTGGAGGTGACTGTTGTACAAACTCAGGGGATGAGGTGTGAGTGGATACCGAGTCTGGGGACTCGGGACTGCCACAGGGTGGCTGGGATGACACGAACACCCTCGAACAAGGATTCTGACTCAGACGATGAATGAGAGGACGAGGACGTCGAGGAGGAGTCCTCGTCCTCATTGTCCGTGTGAGTAGGTGGGACAGTAGGGGACGCTTTGTGAGCAGGAGAAGATGACGCTCGGAGATCAGAGGCTGGGCCACACACACCCCTCCCAAGCCGACAAAACAAGGAGAGAGAAGAGAGAGGAGGGACATGGGACAGGTCACGAGGAAAAACATCCTCGAAGAACAGAGCGTCACGAGACTCAATGACACAAGGGCATTCAGGGTCCCAGAACCGCCACACCTTGTACATCGCCAAGATACCAAGAAAGGTGCAAAGATGGGCACGAGGGCTGAGATTGCCGTCGCGAAAGTCCTCGGGCAACCAGACTACAGCAACACAGCTCCAGACGCGGACGAGACAGAGGTCGGCATGATGACCGTACCAGCACTCAAAGGGAGTGAGATGACGGGGAAGAGGACCGTGGAGACCACGGTTCCACACCCAGGTCATGTGAGACATAGCTTTGAAACAAAAGACGTGGGAAAGGGAGGACTCACTGAGAAGAGTACGGACAGTGTCAGCAAGTGTACAGTTCCAGCGTTCAGAGATGTCGTTCTGTTCTGGGGTGTGTAAGGAGCGGAAGGCTCCATACACACCCCACGAGAGGTCAAGAAGCGGGCCGTGGGACCCATGAACTCCCCACCATGGTCACAACGAAAAACTTTCAGTCGACGACAACAGGCCAGTTCGGCCTTGGGCAGCCAGGACGCGAGAGTGGGACAGGCATCACTCATTTGCCAAAGGGCGAAGACCCAGCGCATGCGAGAAAAGTCATCTATGAGACATAGAACAAAGCGGCCAAGCACCTTGAGAGCATCATGGGTGAGGGGTCCCATGACGTCTGCGTGCAAGAGGTCAAGGGAGTGAGACATGCGGGACTCAGATGTAGAAAACGGTGACCGATGCATTTTTCCCTAAGCACAATCAAGAGACTCAGTGGGAGAAAGGTGCAAGGAACGTGTCGGCGTCAAGGCTATGAGCGGGCTTGTCCCGGAGAAAACTGTCAACAGCAGCAGTGTGAATGTGGCAGAGGCGTCGGTGGAGCAGCTATGAGTGTGCCAAAGAGAGAGAGAGAGCACACAACATGAACAAGTGCAGTGGTGGCAGGATGCGACGCAAAGGAGGGCACGCGGTACAAGCGGTCATAGCGCGTGCCACGCAGTAGGACGCGGCCAGTGGTGCGGTGCAGCACATAAGCAATGTCGCGGCTGAAAGAGAAGTCTATGCCCTGGTCGTCGAGAGTCTTAACAGAGAGCAAACTGAGCTCGAGGGTATCTGGCAGAAAGAGCTCCCCCCCAGGGGCCAACAAAGTGGACAACCCCAACACCTTGGACTGGCAAGAGCTGACCAGATTCGATGCGGACAAAACACACAGAACCGACAAGACCGAGAGAGACGAATGAGGAATGACAAGAGGTCATGTGGTGAGTGGCTCCTGAATCAAGGATCCAGAAGCCACTGGACACACGTACAGATGCAGGATCCCGACTCACAGTGGCAATGGCAGAGCGAGGAGAAAGGCGCTGACCATAGGCAACAAGGCAACAAGGCAGGCTGTAAGAGTGCCACTGTTCAATCCAAGGGACGTCAACTGGGGAACAACGTTGAACATGACCAGACGACGGACCACGCAGCAACACATCAACCGAACACGCAAGTGCCCCCTCACCCAAACGTACACTCTCACCTCCCTGCTTACGGAGGTGTCTCTGGTGGACGGCATGAAAGAGGGTAGAGTCCAGCTGGTGCTCGTCGGCAGACGGGCCGGTGATGATGACGCCAGATGGGGGGTACTGAGGAGTGGAGGTGGATGATGTCTGCGGAGGGGGGCGAGTAGAATCCAGAGGGAGGTCCGAAGTAGATGGGGCCGCCAAACCTGGGAGGTCAACCCCAGGGAGAGGGTGCAGGCGGTGAAGTCGTGGTGGTAGTATGGACAAGAACTGTCGTAGAGGAAGACGAAGTGCGGCCGGGAGGAACAATGGAGGTGGAGGAACGAGAGGAGCCACCACCAGTGCCTGATGAGCGTGCCCACTTTGCACGCATGGCGGATACCAGGCGAGCATCATCAGGAGCTGGGCACTTGGGCATCGCATGGCCAGCGGCACCCAAGTTCTAGCACGTGACAGTGCTAGAGGATGGAGATGAAGAGACGGCATTGTCAGAGCTGCGGCTTCTGCCCCCCCCCCCCCTTGTCAACCACCACCAAAAAAGCCTCCTCGACCTTTGCCTTTACCGCGGCCTCCACTCTGACCACCTCCCTGTGAAGCGATAAAGGTCGCTGTCATGGTGGAGACAGTGGTAGAAGATGATGCTGAGACAGAGGGTGGTGAAGAAGGGGTTGCGGTGGTAGCTGCTACAACGGCGGTGCGATGAATATGTCTGTTCCATTGTGAGCTCCACCATTCTGTCAGACGTTGGGAGATGAACTCCCATAAGGCGCCCATACTGGACGGTGCATTTGTAGGGACAGGGATGGCCGCCAGGCGTTCAAGCTCAGTAGCCGTTGACGATGGAGAGAACAGCAGGGAGATTTCCATGTGCTGCCTTGCCAAGGTCGTGCAGCAACCGCAGACTGCGAGTCCAATAGGCGTCAGCAGTCTCATCGACACGCATGGAGAGCGTGTTGAACTGAACAGTGAGAACACTTTGAGCTGCATGCCCAGTCACTGTTGTGTGGCGTTTGATCAAGGTGTAGGCACCAACAGGGTCAGCGGTGGTGTGGCGTGCAGTGTCGGCATTGTAGGACCTGATCTCGTTAGTCAGATCATCGGGTCCAGCACAAATGAGGGCACGTACCGCGCGGGAAAACTCAGACTCAACAGGCACAAAAGGAGGGACAGCAGATGGATTGGGCTCATGGTAATATTCCCAGAGTTGCTCCCCCTGTGCCCAAGCACTAAAGCGGACCTCCCAAGAGTAGAAGGTGAGATGAGAAGTGAAGTGAGGTGGTGTGGATTCAAAGTCTGGTTTGCGCTATGCTGGTGGCGGAAGTGCTCTAGCTGTGGCTGTGCGAGCGGCGACTGTGATTGCAAGAGGGTTAGAGGAGGAAGAGCTAGTGGTGGCAGATGCGGAAGTGGGTGAAGTGGATAATGCAGCAGCAATGCCAGCGGCAGTGGATGCGGAGGGTGTGCTGCGCAATGTGGGCTGGAGGCGGTTAAGGACCAGGTCAGCAATGTGATATGCGAAGGTTTCCTGGTCAGATTGCTCAGCCCGCAGCTTCTCTTTGGCGGTGCGTTGAGCAGTGAGCACACTCTGCAGTGGAGTGTACTCACGCTGCAGCTCAGCTTGTAAGGCAACGTATTGATCATCGTCAGCTGGCATGGTGCCAGTGACGCAACTCTACCGACAAAATTTTGGCAGAGTTTCCCTTGCCCCAGTGGGCGTGGGAAATTTGTGATGGGTGCATCGGGAGTCTGCTGCAAGGCAACAGCCTGGATGCAGAGACATGCCAATATAGGAGAGGCAGGAACAACGAGAGAGACCACGCTCACCAAGCACGTTGGCGCAAAGAGAACAACGGTGGAGAGAAGCTTCAGCTGAGGAGGCCACAACTGCAACAATAGCTGATGCTAAGACAACAAGACAGGCTATTCCCGTCAATGTCGCGGCTAACAGGGTGGAGATGGCAGCAGTAGTCAAGATCAGCAGTTGCATGTGATGAGTTGCCGATGAAGAAGAGGGCGGCAAGACTGATGCTTGAGTAGTGGAGGTGTGAATGGAGTCTACAGCCCGAGAGAGCGCTGTTTCCATTGCAGCTGCTGCTGATGTGACTGTGGCTGATGCAGCAGCAATCTCAGTAACAACGTTGACGACAGTAGCTGCCAGAGGACCGTGATCAACAGCTGTAGCTGAGTATGTATCAATAGCTCTGCCAGCAGCAGTGCTAGCCGGTGCACGTGCAGCACGTGCAGTGGCAAAGGTGGATGCAACAGTAGCACTAGACACAAGGGTGGCCTGCAGAGCAGTTAGGACGTCAGGGGATGAAGAAGAGGCTGACTCCGCAGCTGATGCAGCTGGGGATGCAGCCCGACGTGAAGCAAACGCTATAGGTGCTGCTGCTGCAGAGGATGGTGCTGCTCCGCGAGGGGCAGCACGATGACACTGCTGATGAGTTCTATGGGCAAACGGTTGGCTTACCGGGGATTAGAGAGGTCGGTGATCGAACGGTGGCGCCGTGGCCGGTTCGTTCTGCGCCGTTGGAGAGTCGTCAGCGGCGGATTGGTAGTGGGCCGCGTAGTCTCTGGCGTCCTCCCAGTGGTGGTAGTCGGCAGAATCGTAGTCCTCGCTAGGGTAATACCCCGGACTGCTACGGCGAATCTTCAACCACACCTCCCTTTCCGCCCTCCTTTCGTGGTACGCGAACTTGTCATCGATACGGTCCCGCTCACGCGCGGCCCTGAGCGATGTTGGGATCGGATCTCTTACAGGAGGAGACGCCAGAGCGCCGAGTGTTCGGCTGTCCAGCAGGCAGCCTGTAAAGGTGAGGAGTGTACCACGGTGGTAGAGCCAGTGCTACTGCTTCTCACACCACGATGTGGCGTGTGCGGGAGATGGTGAACTGGCGGCTGATAGAACCAGCATCAGCTATGGGGTGAGCTGTTGTGCAATTAATGAGCCAACCGTAGCACCGCCGAGGCTTGAGAGGAACGGCGACGGTGGAGCCGATGCCTTTGTTGCAGCTGCGATGTGCAAGAGATTGCACTGCCAAGAGTTGACACAAATGTACGGATGTGATGACAGAGGCGGCCAACGTAGCCAATGCGTGGTAAGCGTGCGCGCGGAGGACAAAGCACGGTCAGTGACGTGGGGTGATAGGAGGTGGCAGAGAGGAGCCGCCGTGGGGTCGCAGCTGCAATGTGCACGAGGTGAGCGGATCACGCAGCTCGTGGGTGCGGAGATATGCGGCTGCTAGGGTCACGGCCACGGCCAGGATGGTGGGCTAGACGTGGCTTCCTCGAACGTGGCTTCCCCTCTCACTAGTGCTCTGATACCAGTGAGTATTCATGTGAAGTGAGAGAAATACCGTACTAGTATCTAAAAGGTGTTTTAATTGATTTTTTGCACGTATTTTTGGCTTTGTCCCATATTAAGTCACCTGTATATGTCCTTGTCCCTAAGTTGTGTCACGTCTGTATTTCATGTTTTGTCCCTAGCCTCCCTCGCGTGTGTGCGGCACATACAAGGCAATCACGGCAAATTTGCGCAAGGTCTCAGGTACAACACCGACGTGCAGTCAGTCCGTGAAGCGGACTGACTGCACACGTCGGTGTCGAAGTTCGAAGTTCGAAGTTCGAAGTTCGAAGTTCAAACTTCGACAGACACGCACATGGCTGTGGTTGAGACGGACCTCTTGAAAAAAAAGAACATTATGTCCTCGTGTCAAACACAGATTAACTCTTTTGTCCTTGTGTGTAATTCATATAGCTCCACAACTATTTGTCTTCATATTTTTCACTTTTTGCCTCAACCTTTTAGGTACTAGTACGGTAGCAAGGAGAATTGATTAAAAGCCATGCTAGACGTAGAAAACCATGGTGGAAAGAGTGTTGAAGTTCGTTGGCCACTCATAACTCTATGCCCTCTTGTCTCTCACATTCTCCACACACTCATGTACAAATTGAGTGATAATGGTACTACCTGGGAGATGTCTGACGCGGCCACCCTGGCTGGAGCTGTCAACATCCTCAAGCTACTGCTGGATCCAGGAGTGCTCTCTGGCACCAATGTTACCATTGCATGATTCTCCATGACTTTCCATGACTCTCACTGCCGTGCCCTGCATCATTTTTAATCTTGCCTTGCATGTGATGGGGGAGCTGCATATTTCTCGGGTGCTGATCCTTAGGGGGCCACCGTGCCGGTCTTGACCGTGCGTCGGTGAGTAGCCACCCTCGGTTATTCCGAGAAGTCGGGCTCGACCCCCGGGTGGCGGCACTCACTTACCCGAGCTCGACGCTCGTGGTGAGTGAGTGCTCACCAGTACATCTCTCGCTCGCTCCCCCCTTCTCCCTTCTGTCTTGGTTAAAGTTTGAGTTCTTGCAAGCAAGTTACCGCATCCATGGCGTCTCCCGCTCAGCGTGACTGGATGCACTCACATGTCTCACCACACACGGGCTAGCAACGCAACTTCCTAGCAACTACTGGTATCAGAGCGAGTGGCGAATCTCGCCCACTGCTCGTCGATCCTAGGCACTTGTCTCGGCGCGACTTAAGCTCGCGTGGCTCTCTTGGCCATCCTAAGCCATTCTAGCGCGAGCATCTTCGTGCATCTCCGTGCACCCGCGTGCACCTCCGTCCATCTCCGGACATCTCCGTGCATCTCCGGGCATCTCTGCGCACCCCCGTGCGTCTTCGCGCACCTCCGTGCATCTCAGCGCATCTCCGCGCATCTCTGGGCATCTCCACGCATTCCCGGGCACATCCACGCATTTCAGTGCACCTCCGCGCCTCTCCGCGCACCTCCGTGCACCTCCGCGCATCTCCACGCATCTCCGGGCATCTCCGCGCATGCCCGGGCATATCCGCGCATCTCCGTGCACCTCCGTGCATCTCCGCGCATCTCCGGGCATCTCCGTGCATTCCCGGGCATCTCTGCGCATCTCTGTGCACCTCCGCGCCATCTCCGTGTACCTCCGTGCACCTCCGCGCATTTCAGAGCATCTCCGGGTATCCCCGCACACCACCAGACATCTCCCTGCATCTCCCCGTATCTCCGGGCATCTCCGCACGTCCCGTGCATCTCCACGGCCGCCACCCTGGATTCACCGCCGCTCGACGGACCCCCTGACGAGGAGCTTGACTCTCCTCGGACTGCCGCACGTCACGCTCACGACGGGTGGGAAGACCCAAGGGACTACGACCCTCCGTCATCCCCAGACCACGACACACCCCTCTGGTTCGCATGCTCGACTCCAACTACTGGCAATGGGATAGAGAAAGGGAAGCCGCTGAGCGCGAGGAAGAAATTAACCGACAGGTGTACACTGCAGATGATCTGCCGCCGTCCCCTTCTCGCCATCCAACCATGCAACCCACAGCCGGCACTCCACCATTCACATCTGCATCTACTTCCAACACCACTGCCGGCCCGTCTCCTGCTGCTGCTACTTCTGCTGAACCGGCTCCAACTCCCGAGGTGCCAGGCGTCATCCCAGTGCTCCCTATGCAAACAGACTCCATCGCCCTTGCAGGGGCCGTGCTGGACGCAGCGGCAGGGGCGGCAGCAACCTTTGCTGCAACTGCCCATGCTTGCAGGGCGCCCACTCAGACTGCAGCAAGTCGTGCTTCAGATGCATACACCCACGCAGCGGCCTCTCTCACGCTGCTTGCTGCAGCTGTAGCAAACATCGCCACCCAGATCACAGCAGCAGCAGCCTCTGTCGCAACTGCAACCTCATCAGCTGCTGACGCCACTGCAGCTGCCGACGGCTCCATCCGCGCCTCCACTGCAGCAGCTGTCTTGACTCCCACAGGTACTCCACGAGACCTGACTCCACATGTCACCACAGGAGTCCTTGTGGTATCTGCATCTGCAGCAGTGGCCGGAGCCACTGTCACCGGCCTTGTGTGCCTGACCGTGGCGGTTTCAGGGTGGGTGGCAGTGCTCTTCTCCTCAGCAGCAGCTGTGGTGGCTCCTCTCTTCGCTCTGCTGCCCCGTCACTAGATCGGTGAGACCATCCCTCACTCTGACTTCTCTCCCCTCTCACTCTCTCTCTCTCTCATCTCTCATCTGATTCCCACCTTCCCTCGTTATGCTCTCACTCTCCCACCATGCCTGGACCAGAAGACAACCTAGAGGCTCTTCAGGCAGCCCTTAGTGAGGCTCAGGCTGAGCGCCGAAAGGCGCAGGATGAACTTGAGCGTGAACGTGAAGCACAGCAGGAGTTAGCCGCCTCAGTAGCTGCATTAGTGTTCGAACGTCTCCGCTCTGTCCCAGGCTTTGCTGCAGCCCTTCATGCTGACAAATCAGGGTCCACGAGCTCATCGGCGCCGGCGGGTGGCGGTGTTGCCAATGCCTCCTCTTCCTCTCTCTCCGCTGGGGCAGCCTCTCCTGGTGCTCTCCCAACAGCACGTCAGAAGGATTTTGAGACACCGCCACCTCACTTCACTTCAAAGCTCACCTTCACTTCCTGGGAGACACGCTTCAGTGCATGTGCTCAGGGTGAGCAGCTGTGGGAGTACTACTCGCCCGCCAAGCCGCCGTTTGTGCCCAAGCCAGCGGAGGCTGCCCGTGCTGTACGGGCGCTCATCAACGCCGGTCCCGAGAATCTTCTGGATGACATCGGTACGTACAATGCCGACCCTATCCGAGGTACCACTGCAGACCCTGTGGGTGCTTATGCACTCATTCGCCGCCGCAAGACTGTCGCTGGGCATGCTACACAGAGTGTTCTCACCGTGCAGTTCAATACCTTGCAGATGAGAGCGGATGAGACTGCACATGAGTATTGGGCACGCAGTCTGCGCCTGCTCAGGGACCTTGGCAACGCTGCCCCAGGTCCTCTCTCTGCCTACCTCTCTATTGTCACTGGCCTCGTCCCTGAGCAATCTGATCTGTATCTTCATGTCTCCCAGGCAGAGCTCGAGCGCCTTGCCTCTGCACCTGTCCCTGCTGATGCCCCACCGGGCATCGGCCCTCTCTTTGACTTCACTGCTGCTCGTCTCACTGACTGGTGGAACTCCCTCCAAAACAAACGCATACATCGCGCCGCCATTGCAACAGTCACTACATCCTCACCCCCTGCCTCTACTGCAGCCTCTCCTGCTATCTCCTCCTCTCAGGCCTCTGTTCACTCCACCCAGGGCGCCTCCCGCGGCGGGGGCGGCGGCTCTGGCTCTGGCCGTGGCGGCGGCCGTGGAGGCAGAGGGCGTGGGGGTGGACGTGGTGGCAAGAACTCTGGCTCGCCCGCTTCTGATGTCACCTGTTGGAATTGCGGTGCTACTGGTCACTCAGCGTCCAAATGTCCTGCCCCCCGTGACGACGTGCGCCTTGCCTCCTCCATGCGTGCTCATTGGGCGCGCACCGGTATTACAGCTTCCTCTGCTGCTGCCGCCGTGACAGTCTCGTCATCCTCCTCATCCTCATATGCCTCAGCCCTGACTACAACGCTTGCCCCTCTTCAGAAAACGCCACCTGCCCCCAGCCCTTGGGGCTGGGTGCCACCACCGTCTGGTCCCTACTACGGGTCCCCATCCTCTCACTACTCTGTCCCTCATTGGGCTCGTGATGACGGCCACTACTCTGATCGCTCCTCTGAGCGTTCCTCTGATCGCCGAGACGAGGAGCGCACCCTTGAACGCCGTCTGGCCGAACTTCTTCACCTTCGCTCTCAGGGAGGTGAGAGTGTGAGTGGCCAACCTCTTGTGTTGTCCTGTGAGTCTGATGTTACGCTCCGTGGATCTGCCTCTGGTGGTGTGCAAGGGGATTTGTCTGATGACCGTGCTTGGATTGAGGAATGGCAGTCTCACGCCTTGGTCATCCTTCTTCTTCCTCTCTTCGTGGCACTGTTGCTGTCTGTTTGGTTGTGCCCTCCACTCGTGCCTCACTCGGCCTCTGGATCATTGATTCCGGGGCCACCCATCACATGACCTCTTGTCGCTCCTCCTTCGTATCCCTCGGACCTGTTCAGTCTATGCGCTCTGTCCGAACTGGCTCAGGCCAGCTCCTACCTGTTCAAGGTGTTGGCGTAGTCCGTTTCGTTGGTCCAGGGGGCACTGTGTACCTCCCTGACGTCTTGTACGTTCCTGACCTTGAGGTCAGCCTTCTCTCCGTGACCACCCTTGATGATCAGGGCATGGATTTCTCGTCCAGCCGCGGTCTTGCCTCCATCTCTCTTCGTTCCTCTGGCCGTGTTGTTCTGCGTGGTGTGCGCTGCGACTGCCTGTTCCGCATTCCGCTCATGTTACCCTCACCTTCCGCTGCCTCTGCCCTTGTTCACGTCGCTCCCTCTCTGTCTCCTGACCATGCTGATCTCCTGCATTGTCGCCTCTGTCACATTCACACTGCCGCGATCCAGTGCCTTCTTCGCCTTCAGCCTGCACATGGCCTTGATCCTGCCACGTTCTCCCCTCCTTGCACGTCCACTTGTCTTGATTGCGCCGCTGGCAAGATGCACCGCTCCCCTTTCTCCACCTTTGAGTCCACCACCTCGCACCCTCTTGATCTGGTGCATGCCGACGTCATGGGCCCCTTGCCCTAGGATTTCCTGGGTGGTATTGGTCGTTATGCTCTGTGCCTCACTGACGACTTCTCCCGTTACCGCTGGGTCTTTGCCCTGCGGCACAAGAGTGATGTCGCCGACGTTCTTGAATCCTGGCTCCCTCAGGCCGAACGCGCGTGTAAGCGCTCCTTGTGCGTGTTCCGCAGTGACCGTGGCGGTGAGTTATATGGTCCCACGTCTCGTTTTCTAGAGTCTCGCGGGGTCCGGCTTGAGTCCACTGCTCCGTACACACCCCAAAAAAATGGTGTGTTTGAGCGATGGAACCGCACTCTTGCTGACGGTGTTCGTTCCCTGCTCTCCGCCTCTGGTCAGTCTCCTCTCTTCGTATTTGAAGCTATGGCTTACATGACTTGGGTCTGGAACCGCATCCCGCATGGGCCCCTTCCCCACACTGTCACTCCTTTTGAACGATGGACTGGACGGCGTGCTGACCTTCGTCTGGCACGCGTTTGGGGCTGCCTTGCCTCCGTCTGGGTACCCTCCGACCAGCGTGATGGTAAGTTGTCTCCTCGTGGTCGCCTTTGCATCTTTCTTGGCGTCTCCCCCTTCTCCAAAGCGTGCCGCTTCTGGGATCCTTCCCACTGCCGTGTCGTTGAGTCTCGTGACGCTCTGTTTTTTGAACACCTGTTTGAGCGTGACGCTCCCCGCTTCGGTGGATCCCTCACTCCGCCTCTTCGGGGTGGTGGTGGTGGTTCTCTGCCCTCTGGGCCTACTGTTCCTCCCTCGGTACGTCCCTCGGTCCTCCCTATCTCATCCTCTGCTGGCCAGGACGCTCTGTTGTTCGCGTCCTCCTCACCGGTTTCCTCACCCTCCACGACTCCCCCGGCCTCGTCCAGTGCCTCCAGCTCCTCTGCTGTCTCATCCTCCTCTCCCACTCTTGGCACCGCCTCGGAGCTCCCTGTCGCCTCGGAGCTCCCTGTCACCTCACAGCTTCCTCTTGCTTCGTCCTCTCCAGTTGGTTCCCCTTGCTCCGTTGCGCCCGCCTCTTCTGCTCGCACTCCGTCTATTCCCCCAGTCTCACCTTACATGCGCGGTGGCCGCCTCCGGGCTCTCCCCTCTCAGTCTCACCCGGTTGTATCTGGTGACCCTGGCCTTCGTGCACTTGGTCTCACTGCCTCCGGCCTGTCTGCAGCCGCATCTGTTGTCCATCCCAGCACCGCACTTGGCTATTCTCTTGTCGAACAAGAGTTCCACTCAGCGGTAACCTCTTCTGGAGCTGGGTACGTTGCCTCATGCTTTGCAGCCGCCGGCCTCTCACCCCTCTCTCCCGAACCGTAGACTGTTCAGGCAGCCCGTACCGCCTCTGACTCCCCGCTGTGGGAGCAGGCCATGAAGGCCGAGCTTGATGCTCTGTCTGATCATGGTGTGTATGAGCTTGTTGATCTCCCACCCGGTCGCAAGACAGTTGCTGCCAAATGGGTATACCGTCGCAAGCTAAACCCAGACAACACAGTTGAACGATACAAGGCTCGCCTCACGGTCAAGGGGTTCTCTCAAATCCCTGGGGTTGACTTTGATGAGACATTTGTCCCGGTCGGCCGCTACACCACAGCCAGAGCTCTACTCAGCCTAGTCGCTCAGCATGACTGGGAACTTGAGTAGATGGATGTCAACAACGCCTTTCTTCATGGCAAGTTGGATGAAGAAATCTACATGGTCCAACCACCAGGATTCTCTGATGGCACGAACCGGGTTTGGCGTTTGCGCAAGGCCCTCTATGGCCTCAAACAGTCTCCACGGTGTTGGAACCAAGAAATTACAACTACCCTTGAAAAAGGGGGTTACAAGCGGAGTGTAGTGGATCCAGCCCTCTTTCTCGGGCCCCCCACCAAACCACTTGTTGTCATTCTTGTGTACGTGGATGACCTCCTCATTGCCTCTCCCGATACTGCGTCTGTGGCTGCCGCCAAGTCTCTGCTGCAAGCGGAATATAATATGAAAGATCTTGGTCCAGCCCGTGTCTTTCTAGGGATGGAGTTGGAGCGTGATCACGCACGTCGGATCTTGCATGTGCATCAGGCTGCATATGTGCGTAGCCTGGGGGAGCGCTTCGCACCACTCCTCACCTCTATCCCCACAGCGTCCACTCCTATGACGCCTGTCGGGCAGTCTCTACTGAAGTCACTTGATCTAACCAAACTGGGGGAGGCAGTGGATGTAACCGACTATCTCCGAGTCATCGGCTCTCTGATGTACCTCGCCACGACCACGCGTGCAGATGTTGCCTTTGCTGTGAACTTTCTGTCACAGTTCTCCCAGTGCCCTCGAGAACGGCACCTCGAGGCAGCCCTGCGAGTGGTACGGTACACTCTCTCCACCCCTCGTGTCGGACTGCTCTTTCGTGCACAGCCCTCTGTCGTAGTGGACGGCTTCACGGAGAGTGATTGGGCGCATGATTCTGATGCTCGCAGCCGCACAAGATACATCTTTTTGGTTGGTGGCACTGCAGTCTCCTGGAAAAGTGGCAAGCAAGGGTGTGTAGCACACAGCACTGCTGAGGCTGAGTATGTCGCTCTGGGCGCAGGCACGTGTGAAGCTGTCTGGTTGTGTCGTCTGTTGCAACAATTACGTGTCCCCATCCGCTGCATCACTCTACGTTGTGATAACCAAAGCACGAAGGTCATTGTAGAAAATAGTGGCATGCATCATTCACGCACCAAACACATCAATGTGGAGCATCATTTTGTTCGTGAGTGCATTTCTGCTGGCATTGTCCAGATTGCTTGGGTGGATACACGGTCTCAAAGAGCTGATTCTCTTACCAAGGCCCTCAGTCGCAATGTCTTCAAGAATGCTGTTCACTCTGTGGGTCTCATGAGTCCGCATGATCCAGGTTGATTGTTTGTGTTCTCTCCCTTCTATCTCCTGTGCTCTCCTCTCGTGATTCCCCTCTGTGTGTGTGTGGGTTGCTTGTCTGCGGGTCATGGGGGAATGTTGAAGTTCGTTGGCCACTCATAACTCTATGCCCTCTTGCCTCCCACATTCTCCACACACTCATGTACAGATTGAGTGATAATGGTACTACCTGGGGAGATGTCTGACGCGGCCACCCTGGCTGGAGCTGTCAACATCCTCAAGCTGCTGCTGGACCCAGGAGTGCTCTCTGGCACCAATGTTACCATTGCATGATTCTCCATGACTTTCCATGACTCTCTGTGTGATGCGGTAGATGCTAGGGCCGTACACTCTCACTGCCGTGTCCTGCATCATTTTTAATCTTGCCTTGCATGTGATTGGGGAGCTGCATATTTCCCGGGTGCTGGTCCTTAGGGGGCCACCGTGCCGGTCTTGACCGTGCGTCGGTAAGTAGCCGCCCTCGGTTATTCCGAGAGGTCGGGCTCGACCCCCGGGTGGCGGCACTCACTTACCCGAGCTCGACGCTCGTGGTGAGTGAGTGCTCACCGGTACATCTCTCGCTCGCTCCCCCCTTCTCCCTTCTGTCTTGGTTAAAGTGTGAGTTCTTGCAAGCAAGTTACCACATCCATGGCGTCTCCCGCTCAGCGTGACTGGATGCACTCACCTGTCTCACCACACACGGGCTAGCAACGCAACTTCCTAGCAACTACAAAGAGATCACAAGAGTTGAAGGGAAAAGTGACGAGACAGGGTGACGAGCAAGCAAGCAGCAAGCTCCGCATCGCTCGAGATCCTCATCGCTCGAGGACCCAAACCAGTCTAGGCATATTGTGAAAAACCTGCAAAGTGTGCTGCCGGATGTAAATCCGGTAGGATGTCAAATGGGAGAAGCAATCCGGCTACCCACTCCCGGACAACAGCACTAGAAGTCCTAGCATTCCACCAATTGTTGACAATGAAGTATGCAAACTGCTGCAAGCCTGTGGAAGGTGTACAAAGAGCATGGGAGTCAATTCTCTTCCATGTGATTCGGGGTCGCTTCCTCGTACACATCCGCGTGACTCTCTGTAGCATTGTCACATCACAAGGAAACGCTAGACAACAAGTTGGGGCAGCAGCGTTGTTGATGGAGTGTGCGGGCTTCCACGCTCATTGCTGAAGTCTATTGCCCCCTCAGTCTGCTGCTCTAGCGACTAAGTCTGGAAGCTCTGGGTTTGTTACTCAGAAATGCGTGCGCCAGTGTTTTCGCCAGAAAGCAACTGGAAACTGAAAGTAACTGATTAGGAATGAAGAATGAGCAACAATGGGAGACCCCTCCAAGTTCTAGCTCCCCCCTACTAGTGTACAACTTGTTACTCAGCTAACCAGCCAATCAGAAAATAGTCCTAGACCTATTTTCTGGCAAGTAGGGTTTTCTCGGTGAGCCCTGCCAGACGCCCGACAGCCCAAAACCCGGGCGTCGTCCATTTTGCCTGGAAACTGGACCATACCATAATACCGACGCTGCGAACGCAGACGTGCGGTCAGAATCAGCTAGAAAAACAGAAGCAAAGAGTTACGACTGCCCGAACCCAGGCACGGCCTACGACAGTCAGTGATGCCAAACAGTGCCACACAGCAAGAGACATGGACCCTAGGCACAACATGATGCTGCAGACGCAATGGCACAACCAGAAACAACGCTGGGTGCATGTAGACAGCATCTGCAGTGGCAGTTGAGAAGATGCGTAGAAGCGTCCTAGCGACACCGCCGCTGACTAGGCGTCAGTGCCTAGTCAGACGGTGACGACAGTCACAAGTCGTGCACGCAACGGCAAGGGTTTGGCTAGGCGACACAAAGGCAAAGTGTCAGAATGCTTCAATAGCATTTGCAGAGAGAGATGACAAATGACAGGTCCATGGCATAAGTACCTGCCGCGGCGCACGGCGGGTGTCGCACGCGGCAGTGCAAGATCTGTCCTAAAACCGGCCCAAAACCACTGTTTTGGCCGTAACTCTGCGCACACATGTCAGAACGCTACGCCGTCTGAACCTAGACGTGCA
>SZWC01008106.1:43632-55990 GCA_023375785.1 Penium margaritaceum
GTCAGACGGTGACGACAGTCACAAGTCGTGCACGCAACGGCAAGGGTTTGGCTAGGCGACACAAAGGCAAAGTGTCAGAATGCTTCAATAGCATTTGCAGAGAGAGATGACAAATGACAGGTCCATGGCATAAGTACCTGCCGCGGCGCACGGCGGGTGTCGCACGCGGCAGTGCAAGATCTGTCCTAAAACCGGCCCAAAACCACTGTTTTGGCCGTAACTCTGCACACACATGTCAGAACGCTACGCCGTCTGAACCTAGATGTGCAGAATCAAAAGCCGGACACTATGACTGGTCACATGCATGCATCCGGCATCGAACGGTGGACACACAATGCAAAACATGCAAATCGGGCCCACAGCCAGTCCACCGATAAAGTCCTGCGTGCTGCAGAAAAACTGCAGGAGGTCCCGGGTAGCGTCCAGAGCTCTAGAACGGTCGTTGGTCAGCTCCAAGCTGGTAGTCCGCCACCGGATGACGCACCGGTACCGCCTGGGTCCGCATCAGGGATCTGCACGAGTATGGACACGGCCGAGTGGTCACAGTAAACTGTACAGGTCAACAGGAACGTCACAAATCACAACACTCCCCCATGACCCGATGGTACGCATGTCCATACACGTGCAGCACTGAAACAAGAACAACAACAAGTGCAACGACGGAACGAATGACCACCACAACACCCCACACTCAACTTCTCTCAGGCAAGGGGCGAAGTCGTACAGAACGAATGGCCACCAGGAACTTTCCGCGTGCTAGTGCCTTCGTCAAGAAGTCAGCACGCTGCATGTCAGTGCCAACCCAAATGACGGAGATCACGTGTCGCTCTACCAGGTCACGCACAAAGTGATGCTCTACTGCAATGTACTTTGTGCGAGCATGGAAAACACCAGAGTTCTCCGCAATAGCAAGGGCACTCTGGTTGTCGCAACAAAGCACAATGGCGGGTACTGACTGACCCAGCTCAAGGAACAGGCGCTGCAGCCATACCGCCTCAGCAGCCCCTATACCCAGAGCGACATACACTGCCTCCGATGAGCTACGTGCAATGCAGCCCTGCTTCCCGCTGCGCCCGGACACAGCGGTACCACCGAGCAGGAACACGTAACCGGTGCGACTGCGTCCGTCTGGGCTCCAGGCCCAATCGCTGTCAGTGTAGCCGTCAAGGACCACCGAACACTGCCGGCGAAAGCAGAGTCCGAGGTACGGTGTGGAAACCACGTACCGCACCACTCACACAGCCGCATGAAGGGCTCTAGCATGTGGAGCCTGCAAAAACTGGGCAAGGAGGTTGACGGCAAATGCGATGTCCGGACGTGTGGTAGTGGCCAGGTACATCAGAGATCCGATGAGACGGAGGTACAAGGTCACATCCACTGTCTCCCCCAGCTGTGTGGGATCGTCCACCTTCAGGGCATCCTGCCCGTCAGGTGTGAGAGGTGTGGAGGCCGTGGACACTGCACCAAGGAGGTCGCTGAAACGCTCCCCCACAACACGTGCGTATCGGGCCTGGTGCAGTAGCAGAGTACGACGTCTGCGGTCTCGTACGATCTCCATGCCAAGGAACACCGCTGCAAGACCGAGGTCCTTCATCCTGTAGGCAGTCTGGAGGATGGCCTTGGCCTCCTTCACAGCCTCCAGTGAAGGAGACGCGATCAGAAGGTCATCGACATAGACCAGGATGACGGTGAACCGCTCAGGCGTCCGACGGATGAAGAGAGAGGGATCTGCCTCGCTCTGTACATATCCCGCACGAGTCAGGGTGCCAGTGATCTCCTGGTTCCAACACCGAGGAGACTGCTTGAGGCCGTACAACGACTTGCGCAAGCGCCAGACCTTGTCGCCGTCCTCAAAGCCGGGTGGCTGAGCCACGTAAATCTCCTCATCCAGAGAGCCATGGAGGAACGCATTGTTCACATCCATCTGGTGTAGTTCCCAGTCATGCTGAGCCACTACACCGAACAGAGCTCGAGCTGAGGTCATACGGCCGACAGGGGCGAAGGTGTCAGTGTAGTCGATGCCCTCAATCTGAGAGTACCCCTTGACAACCAAGCGAGCCTTGTGGCGTTCCAGTGAGCCATCTGGCTTCACTTTCTTGCGAAAGACCCACTTGACCTGAATAGCCTTCCTCCCGGGTGGAAGGTCGACTAGCTCGTAAACTCCGTGCTCTCGGATAGCGCGAAGCTCATCCTCGCAGGCAGCGCACCAAGCGTCAGCATCCTGTGATGAGAGAGCTTCCCTCAGTGTGCCCGGGTCAGGCGCCAAAGAGGGAGAGCTCTGTGTGGCAAGAGCGCACGCCTCAGTGCTAGGTCTGACGACCACAAGATCGGCTGCTGCATCACAAGCGATATGGAACTCACGAGTGACAAGATCGTGCCCTACGGGACACGCTGGGTGTACCTCTATGTGCTCACTGCGGACACTCAGGCCTAGGGCCTTTGTGCCAGGGTCACCACTCGCGACGCTGCGAGTGGAGCGCCTGGGTGCAGGGCCAGACGCTCGCTGAGCTCCAGAGTCCAATGGTCGAAGACGACCGCCGGGCTCACGGGAGTAACCTGGGCTCGAGGGGCGCACCTCAGGCTCAGGAATGGGCACAATCACAACCGGGGAGAGCTGAGGCACAGGAGCTGGTGATGTCGTGCGAGGAGATGCGTGTGTGGGAGACACGGGACTCGGTGTGACAGTAGGGGCAGGTGAGGCAGGGCCACGCACAGAGGCAGGAGTGGCGGACACAGGAGTACGCACAGGTGTAGGATCATGGGTACCTGAGGGAGGCGAGGGAACCGGTTTAGAAGCCGGTGGTGCTAGAGAGGTCTCTGGGCCGACAGCGATGATCGCTGGGTCATCAAGATCTGGAGACCGTGAAGTGGAGGGAGCTCGAACGGACACATCAGCATGGCGAGGGGTGCTCGCAGGCGAAGACTCCCCCATCCGGCGAGAAACCTCACACGTAGGGATGTGCGTGACAGACAGCGACGTAATCGACGTCAGATCACGGTAGGTGAGGGACTCAAAGAAGAGCGCGTCGCGTGACTCAACAATGCGACGACGGGTAGGGTCCCAAAATCGCCAGGCCTTCGATCGCGGGGAGATGCCTACAAAGGCACACAAGCGACCCCGCGGTGAGACCTTGGACCCCTGCTGGTCCTCAGTGTACCACACGGAAGCCAAGGATCCCCAGACGCGAGCGAGACGAAGGTCAGCACGATGGCCAAACCAGAGCTCATACGGTGTAACGTGGTCCGGAAGAGGACCGTGCGGTAGGCGGTTCCAGACCCAGGTCATGTAGGCAAAGCCCTCAAAGGCGAAGGACTCTGAGAGACCGCACTCAGACCGCATAGCGCGAACCGCATCCTCCATGGTGCGGTTCCAACGCTCAGAGACACCGTTCTGCTGAGGAGTAGCAGGAGCAGAGACCTGGTGAAAAATCCCGTGCTCAGCGAAGAAGCTATCCATCTCGCCAAGAAACTCGCCGCCACGATCCGAGCGGAAGGTGTGCAGCGTGTGGCGGGACTGACGCTCAGCCATCACTAGCCAGAGGCGAACCGCGAGAGCGGCATCACTCTTCTGGTGCAGGCTATAGACCCACCGCATCCGGGTGAAGTCATCAGTCAGAGTCAGGACGTATCGACCCCGATCGGACCTGGACTCGACAGGAAGAGGACCAAGGAGGTCCGAATGGACTAACTCGAGAGGGCGAAGTGCGCGAGAACGTGAGTCAAGGTAGGTGCAGCGATGCATCTTACCCTGGGCGCAGAAGAGACAGTCGGTCATGGGCGGCTTCTCGAAAGAAGCCGCATCAAGACCGAGAGCGGGCTGTGTCCGAATGAGCTTCGACACAGTGTCGGAGCCCACATGACACACACGACGATGAAGCAATCGCTGGTGCTCAGAAGACAGAACACCAGTGACAAAAACATGAGGTGAAGGGGAAGGGGAGCAAGGAGCAGAAGTCCGGGAGACACGGTACAGGTCATCCACAACAGAGGCACGCAGAACAATACTGCGAGTGTCAATGGTAGTCACAGTCGCGGACTCGGCAGTGTGCTCCACAGAGAGTCCCATCAGTGTGCAAGCACGTACAGAAAGCAAACTGCGCTCAAGATCAGGCACAAACAGCACCTCGGAGAGATACAAGGGGCCAGACGGACCATCAAAACACACGACCCCAACACCCTGGACTGGCAAGGACTGACCAGAGCCTGTGCAGACGGAACGAACTGACGCAACAGGGCCGAGAACAACGAAGTCACTACGACGACACGTCATGTGATGAGGGGCACCTGAATCGATGATCCAAGTGCCACCGGGATCACGACTAGAGGACGTCACTGTACAACGGGCAATGGAACACTCGGCCTCAGACGGACGGTGAGCAACAGGCGGGGAGGAACGACGAAGGGCACAAAGGTGTGACTCATGGATCCCATCTGTACAGTCAGGCCCATCATCATCACATGCCGACTGTGCCCCCCCACACGAGTCATCCCGAGCCACATGGACAGACGGACCGACAGTCTGTGAATCACTCGGCTGTGACAACACACTCGCACCTCCCTGAAAGCGGAGCGCCAGAAGGTGTCGAAGCTCGGCGATGGTGCGGTCGCATGGGTCCAGATCGCTGCTACTCGCCGGTGAAGAGGCAGGAACAGCTCCAGTCGTGGCTGCCGCGCGTCCGGATGAAGGCGAGGAGGACGTGCTGGACGTGGAGCGGAGGGCGTGTGCAGCCTGGAGCCCACGAGTAATCCGCGCCCAGTCGAGCGGCTGCTGGCACTCGGTGTAGCGATGGGCGCCTCCACAGTTGTAGCAGTGAACGGAACGTCCACTGCTACCACTGGAGGACGACTGCTGCTGTGACTGCTGCTGACCTGGAGTCCACTTCCCCTTCTTCTTCTTCCCCTGAGCTGCTGTTGCAACACCCTATGTCTGAGTGGGTGTGGGCGGGGCCGAAGAGGAGGAGGAAGACGAGGACGTGATGGAGGATGAAGAAGGAGACTGCAGGAGGGATGATGGTGGTGATGCGATGACTGTTGCAGCAAGGGAAGTCTCCTGATGGACCACGGCTGCCTCGCGAGCTGAAGTCACCTGTAGGAACAGCTGATGCGCCCAAGGGAGAAGCTGCAGAGTGGCTGAAAAGGGCTCGAGGACGGCGTCGTTGTACCGTGTGAAGATGTCAGTGTACTCAAGGCGAACTCCGAGCATCATCGTGCGGAGCGCCCATAGCTGCGTGCCTCCGGAGGTCCCAAGACGCGTGTAGATGCGCATAGCGCGTCGCCAGTAATCAGCTGCAGGCTCTGCAGGCCCCTCACGGAGAGAGTGGAAGGCACGAATGTGTGCTGCACGGGTGGCGTGCGTCTCTGCGGCCAGCAGGGATAGGGCCAGATCCCAACCTCCGCGTGGATCGGCGCCGGTGCCTGTGCCGGGCTCGCCAAGGAAAGGATGGAAGTCGACGACGGTCTCGTGTGGCATGGCATAGAGGAGTCCGCGCATCGCCTTGGCTGCTGTCAGCACCTGTGCTGGGTCTGTAGGCTGATACGGGCTGTGGTAGTAGGGCCACACGCCCTCTGAAGTAGCCCAAACCTGAAAGAGAATCTCCCAGCAGTCGAAGTCGTCCTCGGTGATGTACCGTGGAGGTGGTGTCTCAAAGTCCTTTGGTTGCCGCTCCGTGGGGAGGGCAACCGCAGGCCGAGGAGGACGAGAGACGGGGAAGACTCCTGGAAGACGATAGTCACCGGGATAGTCGGGTGACGGTCGCACCGTAGGAATCCCAGGAGATCTGGTGTCCGTCTGCAGCTGACGGAGGCGCTCCTGAAGGACCCGGATCTCATGATCCGGGGAGTCATCCGTCATGCCTGGCATGAATGGCTCATCATCCAGGAGGTCAGAAGGTGGTGGGTCAGGTCGAGCTCCTGTACCAGGTCCCTGAGCCGACTGCTGTGTAGAGAACGCGACGCCGGCAGCTCCCTCGGAACCCTGCCGTGGGACTGTGGACTGGCCACGTAGAAGCTCAGTCAGCGTACGGGTGAGTGGGTCAGGTCGAGCTCCTGTAACTGGTACCTGAACCGACTGCTGTGTAGAGACCGCGACGCTGGCAGCTCCCTCGGAAGCCTGCCGTGGGACTGTGGACTGGCTACGTAGGAGCTCAGTCAGCGTATGGATGGCATCAGTCTGCTCCCGCTGTAGGCGACGCATCTCAACCTGCTGGCTCCGCAGGTCCTCAATGGCCTGCGAGAGTGGGCTCAGGACGCCAGAGGAGGAGGAGGAGGGATCACCTGTCGCCTTCCCCTTGTTGTCCGACGAGTCCATGTCGCCTCTCAGTATGGGCAGACAGGTCAGGTTTGTAGGATTTTGAAACCGTCAGCGTTTCTCGAGGAGTTGAAATGCTGGAAATTTTTGACTATCCGGCCAAAAATTTGGCTAAGTATGGTGCTGACGTCAGCATGTGATTGCTGATGTCAGCACGACCTGATGACGTCAGCAAGCAAAATTGCTGACATCAGCTCGACTCTTTTTTTTTGTCTCGCGGTTCTGCACGAGCGTCTAGCCGCTCCGCGGCCAAGGGGGGGGGACCTCGTCACCCCCTTGCGCGGGGTGGGAGGGGGACCTCGTCACCCCCCTTGCGCGGCTGCGCAGCTGTGCAGCTACGCAGATCTGCGCAGATCTGCGCAGCACTGCGCAGCACTGTTGCGCAGCACAGCAGTCGCGACTGCTGCTGCGCAGCACTGCTGCCACTGCGGCCGCTGCTGCTGCTGCTCCGCTGCTGTAGCTGCTGCTGCTGCTGCTGTTGCAATGCTGCTACTGCTTCTGTTGCTGCTGGCGCTGCAGCGCGCGCACTGCTGCTGCTTCTGTCGCCGCGATGCTGCTGCTGCCCGCGGCTGCTGCTGCCCGCGGCTGCTGCTGCCGCTGGTGCTGCTCGCTGCCGCTGCCGCTGCTCGCTGCTGCTTCCGCTGCGAGCTGCTGCTGCTCGCAGCCGCCGATTCGTGCTGCGAGCTGCTGCTGCGAGCGAGCTGCTGCTGCGAGCTGCTTCCCTTTTTTTTTTTGTCAGAACGCCCAGCCAGAAACGACTGCTGCTGCCACCCGGTGCTGCTGTTGCTGCTTGGCTTGGCTGCTGGAGCTGGTGACTGCCACAGCTCACCGGGTGAGATGGACGGGACTGCGTAGTGAGGTCGCTGCTGAAAACGGCTGCAACGAGTCCCAGGATACGGCGGCGGCGGTGACTCTCACTGCTGCTGCCGGTGTTGCGTCTCTGCGGCGCAGCTCAGCAAGAGAGGTCTCGCTGCTCTGATACCATGAGAAGATGCGTAGAAGTGTCATAGCGACACCGCTGCTGACTAGGCGTCAGTGCCTAGTCAGACGGTGACGACAGTCACAAGTCGTGCACGCAACGGCAAGGGTTTGGCTAGGCGACACAAAGGCAAAGTGTCAGAATTCTTCAATAGCATTTGCAGAGAGAGATGACAAATGACAGGTCCATGGCATAAGTACCTGCCGCGGCGCACGGCGGGTGTCGCACGCGGCAGTGCAAGATCTGTCCTAAAACCGGCCCAAAACCACTGTTTTGGCCGTAACTCTGCGCACACATGTCAGAACTGTTGGTTTTTGCGCGTCTCTCACTGTGCTCTGTTGTGTCCTCCCGGCTTGTGTACATCGGCGTGTTGATGACTGACGGCGAGACGCGACGCTGATGGAGTGTCGTCCGGTGGAGCCGACGCACGTTGAGGTCTTCTCGCAGTTCGCTGGAGCCTCCTCTCTCCGGCGACGCGCTCAGCTCCATCGGCAGGCCTCCTCGGCGGTCGTGCTGCCGGCGGTCACTGACACCGCAGTTGCTGCTTGCATGCGTCCTGCGCGTCCCATCGCGTCTGCATTGTCATGCTCTGCCTAGGATGTTTGTTGCATGTTGCATGGCCCGGTTCGGCATCATGGACCATCGTAGGCACTGCCTGGGTTTGGGCAGCCATAACTCCTCGCTACTATTTTTCTAGCTGTTTCTGAGCGCACGACTGCGTTCGCAGCGTTGGTATTATGGTACGGTCCAGTTTTCAGGCAAAACGGACGACGCCCGGGTTTTGGGCTGTCGGCTGCCTGGTAGGGCTCACCGAGAAAACCCTGCCTGCCAGAAAATAGGTCTATTTCCTGATTGGCTGGTTAGCTGAGTAACAAGCTCTACAGAGCTGGGGGGGGCCTAGAACTTGGAGGGGTCTCCCATTGTTGTTCATTCTTCATTCCTAACCAGTTACTTTCAGTTTTCAGCTGTTTTCTGACGCCAACTCTGGCGCGCGCATTTCTGAGTAACAAACCCAGAGCTTCCAGACTTAGACTCTAGAGCAGCAGACTGAGGGGGCAGCTGATTTAAGCAACGATCGTGGAAGCCCGCACGCTGCACCAACAACGCTGCTGCCCCAACCTGCTGCCTAGGCTTTCCATTTTGGTATCAGAGCCAGAGCGTAGCAGCAGCAGCAGAAGACTGACGAACAGGTGCCAGACAACGCCGGCGGACCCCCATACGCGCCAGTGCAGGGGAAATGCTGCCGGATTTTTTCCGGCAGCATTGACCCGCCTGGTGGCGGCGTCAGATTTTTTCCCACGGCCACTGGGCCAGGGGAAATGCTGCCGAAATTTTTTCGGCAGCACTGACCCCCACGCGTGACGCGAGGAGGTGAGCGGCAGGCGGCGTCTGACGTCTGCGGGCAACGACGCAAGCGGCAACGTCACCCAGGTGCAGTGACTGGCACCGCCAGCAGCAGCAGGCAGCAGCAGCAGCTCGTAGCAGCACGCAGCGGCAGCAGCTCGCAGAAGCGGCAGCAGCAACTTGCGGCAGCGGCAGCAGCAGCGCGCAGCAGCAGCAGCAACTGCAGCAGCAGCAGCTGCGCGCAGCAGCAGCTCGCAGCAGCAGCCCGCAACGGCAGCAGGCAGCAGCCGCAGCACGCAGCAGCTGCAGCAGCGTGCAGCAGCAGCAGCGAGCTGCAGCAGCTGCTGCAGCGAGCCGCAGCAGCAGCCAGCGGCAGCAGCAGCCAGCGGCAGCAGCAGCAGCAGCGAGTAGCAGCTGTCAGCTGCCAACCGCGGCTGCTGCTGCTCGCCGTTCGCAACGAGCGGGCAGCGAGCAGCAGTTCGCTGCTGCCAGCGAGCAGCAGCTCGCTGCTGCCAGGCGAGCAGCAGCCCGCTGCTCGCAGCAGACAGCGGGCTGCTGCCCGCAGACAAAGAGAAAAAAAACAAAAGAAAAAAAAAACGAAAAAAAAGGGGCAACAAGAAAAAAATCCCCCACCCCCGCAGCTCGCTGCAGCAGCCCGCCGCAGCAGCGAGCAGCTGCTGCAGCACGTAGCAGCTGCAGCAGCGCGCGGCAGCAGCAGCGCGCGGCAGCAGTAGCGCGCAGCTGCAGCGGCGAGCTGCAGCAGCCGCGGCAGCCGCAGCAGCTCGCAGCAACAGCAGCTGCGGCTGCAACTGTAGCAGCAGCAGCAGCAGCAAGCAAGCAGCAGCAGCAGCAGCAGCAGCAGTAGCGGCAGCAGCAGCAGCAGCAGCAAGCAAGCAGCAGCAGCAACAGCAACAGCAACAGCAGCGGCAGCAGCAACAGCAGCAGCAGCTGCAGCAGCGGCAGCAGCAGCAGCAGCAACAGCAGCAGCAGCAGCGGCTGCAGCAGCATGAGGAGCAACAACAGCAGCAGCGGCCCCAACATCCGTCACTGCTGATGTCAGCACCCCTCTGCTGACGTCACTGCTGACGTCACTGCTGACGTCATCAACACAAAAAAAGGAGAGAAAACAAGGGACACTTAGTCATGGAAGACAGTCCCAATGAGGGGTCCTCCTCTGGTGGGGGGACCCCTACCCCTCCTTTCTTGCAGCGCTTGCTGCAGCAACAGCAGCAGCACCCGCCGCCGCTTCAGCAGTAGCAGCCGCCGCTGCTGCAGCAGCAGCAGCAGCCACCGCCGCTGCAGCAGCAGCAGCCGCCGCCACTGCAGCAACAGCAGCCGCCGCCGCCGCAGCAGGAACAGCAGCCGCCGCCCCTGCAACAAGAGCACCCGCAGCCCCTGCAGCAGCAGCAGCAGCAGCCACCGCCGCTGCAGCACCAGCAGCAGCCACCGCCGCTGCAGCACCAGCAGTAGCCACCACCGCTGCAGCAGCAGCAGCAGCAGCCACCGTCACTGCAGCAGCAGCAGCCGCCGTCCCTGCAGCAGCAGCAGCAGTAGCCACTGCCGCTGCAGCAGCAACAGCAGCATCCACCGCCGTTGCAGCAGCAGCAGCCGCCGCCCCTACAACAGCAGCAGCAGCAGACACCGCCGCTACAGGAGCAGCAGCAGCCGCCGCCCTTGCAGCGGCAGCAGCAGCAGCAGCAGCCCACTGGTAACGTTGGCGGCCACCCTGACCCTCTCGCTGCTCTTCAGCGACAGCTTGCCGCCTTGACGCAGCAGCTTGCAGCGCTACAGCCGGTCGCCTCCCAAAGCGCCACCAGTGCGCCGTTGTCATTCATCCCTCCAGGGCATGCTAGCCCCGCTGTGTCCGCTGCCACGTACTACCTGGCACAGCAGAAGACTCAGCGCCAACGGCAGACAGTGACCTCCGTCCTTGGCCCCACTCTGGGTGCCGGCCGCAGGTTGAAGGACTTTGAGACACCTCCGCCGCCGCTTCAGAGCGGCGAGCGGTTCCGGAGCTGGGAGCTCAGCTTCCGGATCTGGGCGCAGGGTGAAGGTCTGTGGGCCTACTACACCCTGCCTTACGACTCCACCCACGCTGATCAGCTGTATGACGCTGGTCGCGCCGTCCGCGCCCTTGTCCCAGTCGCCCCCCCCGCTTCCCGCCTTGCCCTGGAGCCCTTCCTCGGCAACTTCACCGCTGGCGACATCCCAGACCCTGCAGCCGCATGGCACGTCCTCACCAGGCCCCATCGCCTGTCCAGCGACGCTGAGATCAGCCGTCTGCTCCGGAAGTTCAACTCCCTGCACATGGGGGAGACCGAGACGGTCACTACCTACTGGCAGCGGGCGGAGGACATCCTTCGTCGTCTCGGCAAGTCTGCTCCGCCCCCTCTGTCCGCACTCCTCACCATCAAGCGCGGCGCTACCAGTGCGTACGCGGACGTCTTCGTCCACTATCCCCAGGACGTCCTCTCCACCATGGCGGCCCAGGGCACTCTCATGCCCTGGGCATACGAGCTCTTCCTCCGCATTGAGGAAGCTCACCAGGAGTCCCAGCTCCATCGCACGGAGGCACTTGCATCCCCTGCCGTCGCCTCCCCTGCCGTTGCCGCCGTAGCTGTCGCCTCCCCTGCCACAGCTACCTCGTCGTCTTCAGGGAAGAAGAAGAAGAACCGTAACAAGAAAGGCAAGGGTCCGCCGCAGCAGCAACAGCAGCAGTCGTCGACCATGTCCAGTGGTGGTGGCTCGGTCTGCCACAACTGTGGTCAGCCCGGGCACGGGTGGTACACGTGCCCTCTCCCGACGGACAAGGCGCGCGTCATCGCCACTATGCGCCGTCAGCGGGAGCGCCGCCTCGCCTCGGCCGCCGTCGCTGCTGCTGGCCCCGACACTCCGACTTCGTCCAGCAGCTCTGCCCCTTCGACAGCTCTGCCTGTCCCGCCGACAGCAGCGCCGCAGCAGTACTACCCGCAGCAGTACTACCCTCAGCCGTCGGCGCCGCCCTCCTACTACCCGAGCTCCGGCGCCGTCACTCCTCACTCCGTCTACACTCCTGGGCCGTCCTCCCGTGAACATCAGCTGGAGCAGTTCATCGCGCTCCAGCTTGGCCTACCTCGCCCTCCTCCCTAGGGAAGTGCGAGTTGCATCACCTCCTGCCCCCCGGCTCCTCCCTGCATGACTGAGACTGAGTTGCGGTCGTGTCCTGTTTCTTCGTCTGTCTCGTCGTCTCCCGTGGTCTCCTCCACCCCACTTCCTGACGACATCGCCTGGCTTGATGTTTGGCAGTCTCGCTTCGCGCCCCCTTCTACCGCGTCCGCGTCCCTCGCTTGCTGCCATGTGACCGTGAGTGATCTGGCGACCCCTGTCCAGGACCCTGCTGAGACCTGGATCATCGACTCCGGGGCCACGCATGACATGACGGCCTCTCGCGAGGCCTTCAGTATGCTCGGTCCTGTCGGCGATGTCTCCGATGTCCGGACAGGTTCTGGACAGATGTTGCCTGTCCGTGGTGTTGGCGTCGTTCGTTTCCGTGGTCCAGCCGGTGACGTCTTTCTGACCGATGTTCTCTTCGTCCCTGGTCTCGAGCTCAGCCTCCTGTCCGTGACTTCCCTTGACCGCATGAGCATGGACGTTGTGCACTCGCGTGGTGTCGGCACTGTGTCTTTGCGTCCGTCTGGTCTTGTCATCCTGCACGCCACCGCTCGTGGCAACTTGTGGCACGTTCCCCG
>SZWC01008106.1:95808-107183 GCA_023375785.1 Penium margaritaceum
AACCCTATTTTCATTGGCTGTTAACGAGCATGCATTAACTCGGAGAGGAGCCAGCATGTCAATTGTGTGTGCCTTATGCGTGGACAGCACATGTGACGGCGCCGCAAAGAGCCCAAATGCATCATGTACGAGATGCTCACGAGATCGCTCCGAAAGTCGACCTTCCGAGGTTCGACCCGGCCCCCCCATTTTTTTTTCGTTGCTCGTCAAGGTGGACACAGGCTTGCCCACCATGTTGTACACCATTTGAGCCCAAATTCAGAAAAATGGGGGTCAAGTGGAGTCGACGTCCAAGTCGACGTTGATCGACTTGGCGACTCCGCCTTGACCCCCAAAAGTCGGAAGTCGAAGTCTTCATGGTCGCACGCTCACGATGTGTCGCCTCCACTCCCGGGACCAACGTGTCCTGCGCACTCACGGCCACAAGCAATATATGTACATAGGAATTAACAGCGTGTTTTGAATACACACGCCGGATTACAAAGAGGTGATCCTCATGTCGTCGTTCTCTCGCTTGCTCCTCCTCCTCGTGTCCGCGGTCGAGCGGAGTCAAGCTCGACGATGACCTGAATTTCCAAAAATCGAAAAAAGGTCCAGATGCCCCTAAAACTCGGTTGAAGCCCTGAATATGCCAGAAAAAGATAGACACCTCGTTATAGGAGAAGTTTGTACAAGCTAAGTGGGTCTTTTGTGAGAAGGTTAAGTCAGATGGCACACTGGATCACTACAAGGTCCACTTGACAACCAAAGGGTTCTCATGAGTTGAGGGTGTGGATTTCACTAACAAGTTTGTATCCTCTGGCCGCATGACGACTAATCACATGCTGTTTGGAGTTGTTGCTCACCACAAATGGGAGCTGCATTAGATGGATGTGAACAGCTCGTTCCAAGGTCTGGTTCTTATACAAGGACTTAAACGACATGAAGTAGTGACCTTGGTACTGGAACTAGGAGATCATTGGCACTGTGACATGTGCCGGTTACGTGTAGAGTAACGTCAACCTGTTCCACTTTCTCAATTCGAATGTTGAGCTTCATAACCATCGTGGTATTTATGGACAATTTGTTGATTGTGTCTCCTTTGATGGAGGCTGTGAAGGAGGCCAAGGCAGTCCTTGAGACTACCTATAGGATGAAGGATCTCGCTTATGCGGTTGTCTTCCGTACAATGGAGATCATGCACAAGCACAATCTCTTGCTATATCAGACACATTGTGCGTGCATTGTGGAGAAGTAGTTTGGTGATCTCCTTGGTATAGTTCCCGCTGGCTCCATCCCCATCATACGTGATGTGCTAGATGCCCTGAAGGTGGATGATCCAGCTCAGCTGGGGGAGACGTTGGACATGATCCTTTACTTGTGCCTCATTAGCTCTCTGATGTACTTGGCCAAAACCACATGACACAACATTGCTTTCACCGTCAACCTCCTCATATAGCTCTCGTAGTTTCCTTGGATGAGACCCTTGCAGACGATTGTGCGAGTTGTGCGGTATGCGGTTTTCACACCATACCTTGGACTCTGATTTCAATGGAAGTGTTTGGTGGTAGTCCATGGCTAAACACTTTTTGACAGGGCTGTTGTGAATTACTCCTCCGTATGTCCGAGTGTGGCGTCGGGAGGCGTCCACAAAAGTAGAAGAGAGAGAAATCATGGCACGTTTATCAATCAGCTCAATGAATGGTCCAAATCCAAATTAGATTACTACCCCTGAAAATTGACATGTTGCTGAATCTGGTTCTACTCAAAATTCCAGATTCTGACAAGTATCGAGGAAGTTATGAGCTCTCAATGTTGGGATGTGCGTGGCGGCTTGGGGAGTTAGTCACAAAACAACATTCTGTGGATAAATCCACCGGATTTGACAAACAAGGCACATCCGACAGATTTATCAACTGGATGACTGTCGAGTCATCCAGTGGATAAGATCTGCCAGATCCAGTAGTACAGGTTGATACAAGGGGATAGCCAAGAATCTCTCTCGGATTCCGCCACTTAGTGGTACAATTTGTTACTCAAATGCAGTCAAAAAAATGCCTGCAGGTCCGCAAGGGTTTCAAACCTGTCAAATCCCATCATCAAATTCAACACAAAAGTGACCGAGGCACGTTTTAACAGCATAGGGGATCCCTTGATCACGTACAAAGGGATCTGAGCCTCTAGAAAGGCATCCTGCACATGAAGAAAGGCGCCTCGGAGTGTGGAAACCAGACACATATTAGGCGGTTTTTTGGTGGGTATGACCTGGACTTTGGCGAGCGTACATTGGGCTATGCTTGGCTGAATCACGCGCAGTTGGGCACATTGGAAAGTTCATGACTAGCGCTATAACTTGTGAAATTCTCTCCTTGTTAAAAAACTAACGCCAGATTGCCCAACTCCCTTTGCAAAAGTGACTGCCCCTGAATTCCTGATCACATAGCGTGAAGGGACCAGAAAAGCTCACGGGGGATGGGCATGGGCATGAGCATGAGCATGGACATGGAAAAATCCTGTTGGGATGAGCATGCACATGGACATGGACAAATCCAGTCTTAGATTCGCCCAGAAGGAATAAGTGAACCACAAGAGAAGGTTAGACACGTCAGAGCACACAGTTCTGACAAAAGGGCTATGGGTCCACGGTCCCGACCATCTCCAAGGCATTCATGAATTCCGTCGAGCATGGGAATTTCATCGCGGACAACGTTGCCATGAAATTTAAGAGCATGTTAGAGTAGAGGATGTGCATTGGCGCAAAAAGAGATGCAATCCATCGAGAAGTGTGCGCGTGGTCCTGGCTTTGGGCTATGGAGGTGACACTTTGAGCTCTACCTCGTGCATAAAGGGTTGCTTGAGGTCACGTTGGGAAAAGTAGTTCTTGACAAGGCGATGACTAAAGACGAGGAGAAGCGGGCCTTCACAAAGAAGAACACAGAGGCGCTCATGCTCCTTGTGTCCGGGTCAGCCGAGTCATAGTGAGGCTACTTCCAAGGCAAGAAGCTGGGAGCAGAAGCTTGGGAAAAAATCTCTGCCATCCACCAATCCGGGTTGCCTGTGAATAAAATATTTGTGATGAAGCGGCTCCTCGTGGTAGGAATTGAGGATGGAGAAGACGTTATCCCCGCGATGCAGCACATCAAGTCGCGTGTCTCACAATGCAATGTCGTGGGGTGGAAGATCGACACATAGCTACAGGCGATGGCCCTCCTCATGGCCCTGCCTTACATTTGGGATCTACTCGCCACCGTCTTGGCAGGATGGCCGGAGGACAAGGTCACCCATGGTGCGGTCACAAAGTACATCAGCAACTAGGTGCACTAACAGAGTTGTAGGGAGACATCGTCTTCCTTATACATCCTCGTCACTAAAACACATGGTGGCAGAGGCTATAGCAAAGGAGGCAGTACAAAGGACGACGGCACGAAGGATGCAAAGAAAGGTGTGTGTTGCAACTGTGGCAAGGAGGGCCACTGGGCCTGTGAGTGTCCTGAGGAGGCAGAGGCCGGCGGCAAAAAATCCAAAGGCAAGTCGTTCCTCAATGGAAACAAGAACCACTTCATCAAGAAGGCCTACAGGCGGTGCCCGGATTCCGGAGCCAAGGAGCACACCCAAGTCAAGAAGGTTGGATTTGTCACCTATAAGAGATCGGCCAAGTCAATGGTGGTTCGTAGATGACAAAATCAGGCTGGCGAACTGCCAAGGTGATATGGAGGTGGAATTTATGGTGGACGGTAATTCGTCGTTGTGTGTATTCTGTGACGTGCAGCACGTCTCCGGCCTGGCTGAAATTCTAAGTGTTAGCCACTTGAAAGATAAGGGGTATAAGGTGTTCTTCCACATGAAAGGCGTAGTGGTACACAAGGATGGAAGTGACTAGGCTGTGCTTGAAGCACAACATGAGGAAAACTTGCAACCGGCCAGTCGACCTCACTACCAAAAAGCCTAAAATGGTCGAGCCTAAGCCCCAGCTCCTCACGAGTGTCACCGGTGGATAGTCGTGGAGTCTTGGGTACTCCCAAGGCCATGTCAGCTCGCCCACTGGTCTGAGGTGGCTGTCTCGTCAAGGATCTCCACGAGCATGGACATGAGCAGAGGGGTCACCGTAAGCCGTGGACAACATCACTCCCCCATGACCGGATGGAGAACAAGTCCATGAACGTACAGGCATTGACAAACAAAAGCAACAGCTGGCATGAGGAGGTCAGTCAGCAGCGAGTGCAGGGTGAAGTCCCACAGAACGTGAAGCCGCAAGAAACGTGGTACGGCCGATGGCTTTTGTTAGGAATTCAGTACGCTGCACATCCGTACCTATCCAAATGACCTCGATCTCGTGTTTTTGGACAAGTGTACGCACGTAGTGATGCTTGATGCCAATGTGCTTCGTACGAGCATGAAACACACCTGTGTTTTTGGCGATGGTCATCGCGCTCTGGTTGTCGCAACATAGCACAATAAGGGTTAGAGACTGACGCAACTCACGCAACAGACGTACCAGCCACACGCTCTCGGCAGCACCAGCACCGAGTGCCACCTACTGAGCCTCAGCTGTGCTGCGAGCAATGCAGTCCTGCTTACCACTCCGCCAGGACACAGCCGTACAGCCGATCAAGAAGATGAAGCCTGTCCGGCTCTTACCATTTGGACTCCAAGCCCAGTCACTGTCGGTGTAACCGTCAAGTACCACAGAGGGATGACTGCGGTAGCACATACCGATGCGTGCGGTAGATACAACATACCTCACACACCGAACAACAGCTTCTAGACATCGTGCGCACGGTGCCTGGGAGAACTGTGAAAACAGGTTGATAGTGAAGGCGATGTCGGGTCGCGTCGTCGTGGCTAAGTACATGAGCGAACCGATGACTCGCAGGTACAGAGTCACGTCGTCGAGCTCCCCCAGCTCAGCGAGATTGTCCCCCTTCAAGGCATCCTTTCCATCAGGCGTGAGGGGTGTGGATGCAGTGCGTATAGGAGCAAGCAAGTTAGCAAAACGCTCCCCAATGTGAGAGTGTACCGCTCTTGATACACCAGGAGCATCCGACGCGTGCGATTGTGCACGATCTGCATGCCCAAAAACACTACAGCCTCCCCCAAGTCCTTCATCTTGTACGCCGGTTGTAGCACAACCTTGGCTTCCTCAACAGCCTTCAGGTCGGGAGAAGCGATCAGGAGATCATCGACATGGACCAGAATGGTCGTGAGCTGCGGAGGGGCTTGTGTGAGGAAGAGAGAGGGATCCGAGGCACTCTAGACGTAGCCAACCCTCAATAGTGTGCCTGTGATCTCTTTGTTCCAACTACGAGGTGACTACTTCAGACCATAGAAGGCCTTACGCAGTCGATACACACGGCCAGTGCCGTCCTCAAAGCCGGGAGGTTGGACCATGTAGATCTCCTCCTCCAACTTTCCATGGAGGAAAGCGTTGTTTACGTCCATCTGGTGTAGCTCCTAGTCATGTTGGGCTGTCTGGCACATCAAGGCCAGTGTTGTGGTTGTGCAACCGACAGGGGCAAAGGTCTCGGTGAAGTCAATACGTTCTACATGAGAGAACCCCTTGGCGGTCAGTCGTGCCTTGTACCGTTCCACTAAGCCATCCGACTTCAGCTTCTTGCGCAAGACCCACTTGGCCTTCACAACCTTGCGACCGTGAGGCAGGTCCACGAGCTCGAAGACCTTGTGCTCCTCGATGGTAGCGAGCTCGGCCTGACACGCAGCACGCCAGAGGGCCGAGTCAGGCCCAGCCAGAGCCTCGTAGAGTGTGCTAGGGTCAGGCGCCACACCGGCCACACTGGGGTCAGGCCTCGCGCCGGTCACGCTGCGCGTGGCCAGAGCATAGGCAACAGAGGGAGGACCCAAAGTGACCGTCGACTCTGAAGAATCAAGTGCCATTGGCGCTCATGAGCAAGGAGCACTAAGCCCGTCTCACAGGCAGGGTTAACCTCCTCGAGGCCCAGAGCACTAAGGCCGAGGGCCTTTGTGCCAGGGTCACCACTGCTTACGCTGCGAGTGGGGCAAGGGCGCAAGCGTCCACCCTTGACACGCAGACAGGGCTCAGTGAGCTGTGCAACCGGTAAAAGGGGCGCAAATACAATAGAGGCGGGGGACACGGGCGGCTGAAGCACAGGTGCCGGCGACGCAGACACTGACAGCTCAGACAAAGCAGGAGATGCAAGGTCAGGCAAGACAGTAAGTGGCGACGCCGACACAGCGGGTGATGTTGGCAACGTAGGCGAGGTAGTGACGGGCGATGACGACGACACTGGCAAGGCGGGCAAGGCGGCAACGGGAGACGCCGGCGACACTGGCAAGGCGGGCGAGGCAGCAACGGGCGACGCCGGCGACACTGGCAAGGCGGGCGAGGCAGCAACAGGCGATGTCGGCGACACTGGCAAGGCGGGCAAGGCAGCAACGGGCGATGCAGGATGGGAAGGCAAGGCACCCGAGGGGTAAGACGGCTCAAGAGCGATAGGGCTGCAGGGGCGGACAAAGTCTGCCGGCCCAACACACTCCCCCACGCCAGGAGAAGGAACACAACCGGGAGCGTGATGCAGCAACGCATTGCCAGCGGTCAAGTTATGATACGTGAGGCGCTCAAAGAAGATTGCGTCACGTGACTCGACAATGCGGCGCCGACTCGGATCCCAAAAGAGTCAGGCCTTGGAGCCAGGGGCGATGTCCACGAACGCGCAGATGCGGCCGCGAGGGGAGAGCTTAGACCCTTGCTGCTCAGGTGTGAACCAGACGCAGGCAAGGGATCCCCACACGCGCGCGAGCCGCAGGTCAGCTCGGTGGCTGAACCACAACTCGTACGGTGTGCGGTTGTTTGGGAGCGGGCCATGTGGAATCCGGTTCCACACCCATGTCATGCAGGCCATTCTGCTACGGTGGTGAGTGCTGGCCATGTCTGCGGCCTTGCTGTCATTGCGGTGTGCTGCTCTGTCACTACTGTTGATTTTGCTGCTATCATCAAACCTGATGGCAGTGGCACTCTGCCACTACGGTTGTTGTGGCTGTTGTCGCTGCTACCGTCAACTCAGGCGGCGGTGGCACTCTGCCCCCTCAGCTGCTGCTGCCATTGTAGCGGCTGAAAAAATACGACAGCAATTACCTCGCCCCAGTGGGCGTGTGAAAAATGTCGAGGCCTGTTTCAGCCTGGGAACACCGTGGGTGGACCCTCCCAGCTGCCGAAAAAAATCCGACAGCGTTCCCCCCGCCCCAGTGGGCGTGAAAAAATGGGAGGGTCTTGGGGGAGCTCTGGGTACCTGTCCCAACCCCCAACCCACCCAAGGGACCAGCAGGGGGAGCCCAAACCGAGAGGAGAGGAGAAAACCAAGGCAGAGGAAGGAGAAACCATGGCAGCCGCTGTTGCTGTCGAGGCTGCTACAACTGCCGCCGATGATGCCGCTGCTGCTGCCGCTCCTCCTGTTGCTACTCCTCCTGTCGCTGTTGCCGCCGATCACTGCAGCTGCAAGCTACTGCTGATGCACGTTGCTGTTGCTGCACACTGCTGCTGCCGCAAGCTGCTGCTGCTGCACGCCGCCGCCACTGCTGCTAGCTACTGCTGCTGTGTGGAGCTGCTGGTGCTGACGGCCAGAAATTTGGCTAAGTGCTGAAGTTTTAAAATTTCGACTCTAAAACATCAAGGTTGTCCAAATCAAGCGAAATTTGGACCACAGAGGCTCCTGAATGTGCTGAACATGATGGTGAAGTTTTCGGTTGCAAAAAGTCGAAAAAGTGGCGAAACGTCACTTTTCCCTTTTCTGCCAGAATTTCAGCAGAAACAAATCTGCGGTGCACTGCAGTCTTTCCTGGTGGCTACAAAGCACGAAACGAAGCATGAATAGTAGCTCTGGAGAGCTTGAGAGAAGAGCTTTCCAACGCACCCTCAAACGCCAAAAACGGCATTTGTTTGAAGCCGGAGCAAGCTCGTGCGGACAGGGAGGTGGTGGCTGACGCGATTTTCGTCCGCGGCTCCTCCACGTCCGTGCGGCTTCTAGGAAGCTGCACGGACAGGGGCAGCGGTGGCGCACCCTGCTGTTGCTGCTGCTGCTGCTGCTGCCGTCGAGCTTGACGGAAGTGGCCTCAAGCCACTTCGGCGGCTGCTTTTGCTGATGTTTCTGATGCCGCCGCCGATGCTGTTGTTGTTGTTGTTGTTGTTGCTGCTGCTACTGTGGTCGAAAGTGCCAACACTGTTACTGCACTGCTGGACAGTTGCTGCTATGGCGCTGCTGCGCTGGCGTGCTGCTACACTGCTTCACCCCTCCTGCACGACTCCTCTGTCACGCAGGTGTTGCGGCCTGCGCCTGGCAATGGCGCAGGTTGGTGGGTCCTTCCAAGAACTGTCGCTGATGCTGTGTGTTGCTGCCGCTGCTGTTGCTCACTGCTGCTGCGATTGCTGCATCTCTGCTGTGCAGCACAACAAGCTCTGGCTTGTTGCTCTGATACCATGAGAAGATTCCTGGAAACTTCCTAGCTCAACTGTTCACTAGCCTGACACCATTGATCTGGCTAGCTGACTCACAGGTCATGCAAGGAGCAGTGAGAGCACGATTGGAACACGTCATGTGAACTAAGGCTTCGCTTAAGGATGATGAAATGTAAGTGACAAATGAGAAGGTCAGGTCATAAGTGCCGTCTGCTAGCGGCGGTGCGCCGACCAGTCTCATTTTCCTGCTACGGACAAACCGGTCGAAAACCACGTTTTTGGCTATATCTCCTTGCTCAGGCATCCGAATCAAGAACCGTCAGAACCAAACAGAGCATGGTGCAAAATCCTACGCAACAAATGCCCACACACCATGGTTCAGTCACCAACAAGTGTCTGATAAATCAAAAACCTGCAACCGGCCAGTCGGCCTCACTACCAAAAGCCTGGAACGGTCGAGCCTGCACCCCAGCTCCTCACGAGCGTCACCGGTGGATAGTCATGGAGTCTCGGGTACTCCCAAGGCCACGTCAGCTCGCCCACTGGTCTGAGGTGGCTGTCTCTTCAGGGATCTGCACGAGCATGGACATGAGCCGAGGGGTCACCGTAAGCGATGGACAACATCAGGTGCAGCCATCCGGATTTACCGATGGTAGCAACAACCATCAACCATTGGTGACCTTGCATGGCATTGTGTTTCCACAAGCTATCACCTCACTACTGGAACATAGCCATCCTTGAGAAAGGAGGAGATTGACAGCCACCCCCACATGGGCCTTATCGACGGTCACACCAAATCTGCACTTTGAGGTGGATTTTCCCTCAAAGAGCGCTTGCGGTCAGTCGAGCGACGGTCAATGTCTGTCGCTCTTTGGGTCGCCGGAAAAAAAGAGAACCGGCCCGCGAAGGGTTTATTTCCCAAATTGATTCGACACTGTTTTAGGACTAACAACGGTTACAGAAGTACCCAAGAGGGGTAAGTTTCCGAGTTTATAATTTATCCATGTTATCTTTCTTCTGAATCATTGCGGCATTACTCTAAGCAATTGACAATGGGGGCAGATAGTGATTCAATTTCATGTCGACTAGGCATTTCGGGGAAACTTTCCCAAAAACGAAGAATGGGGTGATCTGGAGAAAATCCTTAGAACAGTGCAAGCTGAAGATATGCGAGCATTGTGGCACCTTAGAACTCTTCCCGTGGCAACAGCCACACCTTGTGTGTCATGTTGGTTTTTGCGCTCATTGTGCTCTGTTGTGTCCTCCCGGCTTGTGTACATCGGCGTGCAGATGACTGACGGCGAGACTCGACGCTGATGGAGTGTCGTCCGGTGGAGCCGACGCACGCTGAGGTCGTCTCGCAGTTCGCTGGAGCCCCCTCTCTCCGGCGACGTGTTCAGCTCCATCGGCAGGCCTCCTCGGCGGTCGCGCTACCGGCAGTCACTTCCACCGCAGTCGCTGTCTGCATGCGTCCAGCGCGTACTGTCGTGCCTGCGTCGTCATGCGCTGCCTAGGGTCCTAGTTGCATGTTGCATGGCCCTGTTTGGCAGCATAAACCATCGTGGGCACTGCCTGGGTTCAGGCTGCCATAACTCCTCTCTACTATTTTTCTAGCAGATTCTGACTGCACGGCTGCGTTTGCAGCGTCGGTATAATGGTATGGTCCAGTTTTCAGGCAAAACGGACGACGCCCGGGTTTTGGGCTGTCGGTCGTCTGGCAGGCCTCACCGAGAAAACCTGCCAGCCTGAAATTAGCTAATTTCTGATTGGCTGATGAACTGAGTAACAAGCTCTACAGAGCTAGGGGGGGGGCTAGAACTTGGAGGGGTCCCCCATTGCTGTTCATTCTTCATTCCTAATCAGTTACTATCAGTTTTCAGCTGCTTTCTGGCGCTAACTCTGGCGCGCGCGTTTCTGAGTAACAAACCCAGAGCTTCCAGACTTAGACTCTAGAGCAGCAGACTGAGGGGGCAGCTGACTTAAGCAACGAGCGTGGAAGCCCGCACGCTGCATCAATAACGCTGCTGCCCCAACCCGCTGCATATTTTTTCCATTTTGGTATCAGAGCCAGAGCGTAGCAGCAGCAGCAGAAGACTGGCGAACAGGTGCCAGACAACGCCGGCGGACCCCCATACGCGCCAGTGCAAGGGAAATGCTGCCGGATTTTTTCCGACAGCATTGACCCTCCTAGTGGCGGCGTCAGATTTTTTCCCACGGCCACTGGGCCAGGGGAAATGCTGCCAAAATTTTTGGGCAGCACTGACTCCCACGCGTGACGCGAGGAGGTGAGCGGTAGGCGGTGTCTGACGTCTGTGGGCGACGACGCACCCGGCAACGTCACCCAGGTGCAGTGACTGGCACCACCAGCAGCAGCAGGCAGAAGCAGCAGCTCGCAGCAGCAGCAGCTCGCAGGAGCAGCAGCAGCAGCTCGCAGCAGTAGCAGCAGCAGCGCGCAGCAGCAGCAGCAGCGTGCAGCAGCAGCAACAGCCAGCAGCAGTAGCCCGCTGCAGGAGCCCGCAGCAACAACAGGCAGCAGCCGCAGCACGCAGTAGCTGCAACAGCGTGCAGCAGCAGCAGCGGGGTACAGCAGCTGTTGCAGCGACCTGCAGCAGCCGCCAGCTGCAGCAGCGGGCTGCAGCAGCTGCTGTAGCGAGCTGCAGCAGCCGCCAGCTGCAGCACCAGCAGCAGCGAGCAGCAGCTGGCAGCTGCCAGCCGCGGCTGCTGCTGCTCGCTGCTCGCAGCGAGCGAGCAGCGAGCAGCAGCCCGCTGCTGCCAGCAAGCAGCAGCTCGCTGCTGCTAGGCGAGCAGCAGTCCGCTGCTCGCAGCAGACAGCGGGCTGCTGCCCGCTGTGTCAAGAAAAAAAAAAAACAAAAAAAGACAACAAAAAAATTTCCCCACCCTTGCAGCTCGCTGCAGCAGCCTGCAGCAGCAGCGAGCTGCAGCAGCTCGCTACTGCAGCACCAGTAGC
>SZWC01008107.1:36412-56486 GCA_023375785.1 Penium margaritaceum
TGCTGAGCCAGGTGGCACAGCACGACTGGGAACTCCATCAGATGGATGTCAACAACGCCTTCCTAAACGGGGATCTTGAGGAGGAGATCTACATGGTCCAGCCACCCGGCTTTGAGGATGGTACCGGTCGCGTGTACCGGCTGCGGAAGGCCTTGTACGGCCTGAAGCAGTCACCGTGCTGCTGGAACCAGGAGATCACCAGCACGCTGAGACGCGCTGGGTACGTTCAGAGTGATGCTGACCCATCTCTGTTCATCTCACAGTCCCCAGCACCGCTTGCTGCCATCCTTGTCTACGTGGAAGATCTTCTGATCGCCTCGCCCGACCTGGGAGTAGTGAATATTGCCAAGGCTGTTCTCTCCTCGACCTACAAGATGAAAGATCTTGGTGAGGCCTCTGTTTTTTGGGGGATGGAGATCAAGCGTGACCGTGTTCGTTGCACACTCCGTGTCCATCAGGGACGATACGCACAGACCGTGGGGGAGCGCTTTGCAGACCTCCTCGCTGCCGTCCGCACGGCCTCTACGCCCATGACCCCTGATGGGTAGGCCGCCCTGAAGGTCGATGACCCAGCAGACCTGGGGGAGCCAGTTGATGTGACCCTATACCTACGAGTCATCGACTCGCTCATGTACTTGGCCACCACGACACGGCCCGACACTGCCTTCCCTGTCAACCTGCTAGCCTAGTTCTCGCAGGCTCCGCGCCAGCGAACACTGGAGGCCGCAGTCCGGTGTGTGCGCTACATTTTGTCCACCGCATGCTTCGGCCTATGCTTTCGCAAGCAGGTGTCCGTTGTGCTCGATGGGTACACAGACAGCGACTGGGCGTGGAGTCCAGATGGCAAAAGCCGCACCGGCTACATCTTCCTCATTGGAGGCACTGCAGTGTCCTGGCGAAGTGGGAAACAGGACTGCATCGCACGTAGTACTGCTGAGGCAGAGTATGTTGCCCTAGGCGCCGGTGCAACGGAATGCGTCTGGCTCGTCCGTCTGTTGCGTGAACTGCGTCAGTCCATTCCCCCCGTGGTTCTCCAGTGTGACAACATGAGTGCGGAGGCCATCGCCAAGAACTCAGGTGTGTTTCATGCACGCACGAAGCACATCAATGTCGAGCATCACTTTGTGCGTGATCTGGTTGATCATGGTGAGATCCGAGTCATCCACGTGAGCAGTGACAGGTAGTGCGCGGATTTTCTGACCAAGGCTCTCGGTCGTTCGAAGTTTCATGCGGCCACTCGCTCCGTTGGACTCTGCCCCACCCCTGTTGTAGGTTGATTCTTCATGTGCCACCCTGTATGTGTTGTGCCTACTGCTTGCAGCGGCTGTGCGTTCCCTGCCCTGTACAGCGTCAGTGTCTACATGTGCATGGACGTGTTTCGTCCTCCGGTCATGGGGGAGTGTTGTTGTGTGTGTCGTACACAGCTTACGGTGACCCCTCAGCTCATGTCCATTCACGTGCAGATCCTTGAGACTGGCGACGGTGGCAGAAGGCTGGCAGCCGGTGACGACGGGCGCCCAGAAGACTTCTGTATTTTGTAGACTTGTGATGTGTCACAGCACGTAGAAGTGCAGCCTATCAGGATGTAGATCTCGTCGACGTGGCCGTTCTGGTTCAAACGGCTCGTCGTTCTGACGTGTCTGCAAGGAATTATGACCAGAACTGTGTTTTTGCCACTGTTTTGTCCTGCTAGAGAAATAGCGCCGTTGTGCGCCATGTGTGCGTGTGTGCATCCACTAGGTCCGTGGCACTATTTAGGTTGGCCAGACCTCAGTTCTCATTTCTCTCTGCATATTTCAACATTTGCAGCTTCTGACACTTGTGTTTGTGTCCCTAGCCGACCCCTTGCTGTTCTCACCTCCACCTGTGTGTGCTAGTGAGTTAGCTAGCTGGCTTGTACTGCCACGCTAGCGACATCATTGCTAGAAGCTGTCTCTCACAGCCAAAGTGGGCCTGACTGGAACATCTACAATGATATCAATTTTGTGCCCTTTAAAAACTTGACGTTTGGNTGTGTGCATCCACTAGGTCCGTGGCACTATTTAGGTTGGCCAGACCTCAGTTGTCATTTCTCTCTGCATATTTCAACATTTGCAGCTTCTGACACTTGTGTTTGTGTCCCTAGCCGACCCCTTGCTGTTCTCACCTCCACCTGTGTGTGCTAGTGAGTTAGCTAGCTGGCTTGTACTGCCACGCTAGCGACATCATTGCTAGAAGCTGTCTCTCACAGCCAAAGTGGGCCTGACTGGAACATCTACAATGATATCAATTTTGTGCCCTTTAAAAACTTGACGTTTGGCCGGCGTACCAGGTAGGTCTCTCACGTCAGGTCAGAGTTTGGCGCTTACGAGATTCGCCGGCGGAGTTTGCCATGCGCCATTGCTGTGCTAAAATGAGTCTAGGGCATGGAGGCCCATGCTGGATGAGACATGAGCTCTGGTGGTGAGCGGGAGAAACACAGCGCCAAAATCTGGCTAAGTCTGGAACAACTGAATTAAGAATCAAGGAGAGAGAAGTACAATGAGCTCTACGAAGAGCTTATGTACTGGGGACTGGCGGCTAGTCCACCAGGCCCCGTCATCCCGGCCGCACCAAAAGGCACAGACGAGGAATACACATGTCCCAGAACATGAAACCACACACTGGAGGTCTCCCGAGGCACCGGAACAGTCAACCGTGTGCCCGGGTCTCGACCGACGAGAAAACATCCAATGTACCCCAAACACATTCAGACTCTACCGTGACACACTAGCATCACCGACTAGCCAAACTAGGCAAGTTTAGGCCTCTCGAGACGCCGGAACATATAACCGAGCGTCCGGGTCTCAGCCACATGCAGACTACACATGTTTGTCAAAGGGTCACTAAGACTAGACCAATTAGTGTAGGGTCTCCCGAGGTACCGGCACAAACAGCCGTGTACGCGGGTCTCGACCACAGAGAGAGTAAACAACCTGTCAAAGGCAATATGCAGTCAATCTTTGTGGGTCTACCGGAGCACTGGCACAAACCACCTAGTGCCCGGGTCTCGACCACCGAGAAAACGCTACTAAACACATATGGGTAAACTGAGTTGCTAGAATGCACCATTCATGTCACAGAAGGAATAATGTAGCCACTGGAGAACCATCAGCTCAAACTAGGAGACTCTCCCCAAACAAGGCTACATGATAGCTCAAAGCCCATACAACAACACTCCCCCTGGGCTGCAAGAGCTGTCGACAAGGTACTTGCTGAGAAGATATATACGCTCCCCCGCGATGAGAGAGTCCTGAGAACATGAACGCCAAAACCAATGTGCTAGGATGCATTTTCTCCCCCTGCATGCAGAAGCCTGTGAATCTATCGCCTATAGATAACACTGCATCCCCTCCTAGCTCAAACGTTCCTGGGGAGAACAATCCAACAATGATCACACCTGACAATAGCTGGGGATGTAAATCTGACATCAAAGAGATAAGGATGAGGCTATAATGGCTACCATGTGCACATCTCGCCCATGCACTCTCTAACGCATGTCACTCACCACATGGAAGCTGCCAGAGATCCCAACTGGCAGGATCCTGGGTATCACTCTCATCAGACTCAGAGGGTGCAGGACTGGAGAAGACGCTGCCGAATGCTCCATGGCTGAGAGGGGAGAGAGAGGCTGATCCCCCCACATTTGGGGGGTGCCAGAGGTCGCAACCAGCAGACTCCAAAGCAGTACAGGTGGAGAGGATGGTGCTGGAGGGTCCTCGGGTGGAGAGTGGAAATGGAGCCGGGTCTGTGTGTGTGGAGCTCGTCACTGCACGCGATGTAGGAACTGCACACTCCAACGAACGCAGGTACTCCTGTGTTGCGGCCAACTCACCCTGGAGACGAGAGGCACAAAGGCGCAGATCGACATGGTCCTCCGGAGTGACTGTGCGAAGCTCAAACTCTACGAGTTTGAGCTTTGCGAGCACCGCGACCACCTCATTGTAGGTGGTGGACAAGGAGTCAACCACTCTACGGAACACAACGACCTCCATCTCTGCTGTCCGAAGCTGAGCGACTACGGGTACCGTGCCTCCTGAAGCAACACATCTCAAAACGTCTAAGGACTGTGACAGAGGATCACATGAAGCACATGGACGAGGGACAATCTCTATGGAAGGAGGCGTGTACGCCTCGGGAGTGAAGAGGAATGGACCAGGAACGGAGGAGGAGGATGGGGCTGAGCTGAAGGTTGTCCGAAGGCTGTCCGGGGTGTCGTCACTGCTCACTACCTGAGGATCCCGATCTTGTGAGTCGCTGTCCGAAGGTGCTGTGGAACTGGACTCAGAGTCATCGGGGCTGTGTCCACTACAACCCTCTCCGAGCATCTCGGCCAGTGCATCCTGTAGTGCACGCAACCACTGCTCTGCATCCCTCAGCTCACACTCTCTAGACATCTGTATGTAGTCGCTCCTCCCCATGTACCCAGTGAAGATGTCACTGGGAGCATCGTGTGGTGGAGGGGCATCACCGGATAATGGCTCTCAAATGGTAGTGACGTAAGCCTCCTACGCACTGGTGTGGGAGCGCATCTCGTCCTCCTCAGCTCGGCATCTTGGACAGCAATGACTAAGTGCTGTCGGACTGGTGAAGGAAGCTGACCATGTAGTCACTGCCATAAGTGTGCAAGACTCAAGTGTCCTCCCTCAGATCTCACACGTCAGAAAGGTGTCTCTATCAGCTGCTGCACGATTGCTGACAACTAAGGGGACAGCAGACACAAGTGATGCGGCCGATGAAGCTGAGGTTGTCGATGTGGCTGCTTCTGATGGTGTACTTGATGCTACCGATGCAGCTGATGCTGACAGTGTGGATGATGCTGCCGATGCAGTTGATGCTACAGATGTAGCCAATGTTCCTGATGCAGCAGATGCGACCAATAATGCAGATGCTGCCGATGCAGCTAATGCTGACGATGAAGCTGGTGCTGCAGATGTAGCGGATGGAACTGATGCTGGAGGTACTGTAGATGATGTCGCTGTAGTAGATGTAGCTGATGTCTCTACAGGTGATGCTACAAAGGATGTGGGTGCTGTCGCTGAGAGAGAAGAGGGAGCTGATGCAACATCTAGAGCAGATGATGATCAAAAAGGTGCCGACACTCCCCATGCAGAGGATCCAGATGAAGATGTCGACCCTGGCGATAAAGGTGGTGTACCTGGTGGAGACGATGTGGCCAGTGCAGCTAACATGGCTAGTAGGGCTGGTGTGGAAGGTGAAAGTGCTGCAGAGGCACCAGGTACAATTGGTGCCATCGGTACTGAGGATGTAGTAGATGCACCCTTCATAGGTGCCGCCGTAGTACCTACTGCTACCGAAGGTATCGATGTGGCTAGTGGGGTCAATGTAGCGGATTAGACGAACACTGAGGATGAAGCCGAGAGTCCAGATGACGCTGATGTTGTAAAATCTGCGTATGCTGCAGATGACGTCGGTGCTGGCAATGCAGCGGATGCAAAAGATGGGGCAACTGATACAGGAGGTGCAACAGTCATAGTCGATGCAGGTGGTACTATAAGCGAAGCAGGTGCTGCAAAAGAGGCTGATGCCGATGAAGTTGTGGATGCATCAGATGACGCCGATGCTGCGGCTGTTGGTGAAGAAGCAAATGGAGCAAGTGATGCTGCTGGTGCAGCTGGCACAGCCGATGCAACTGGTACTGTGAGTGAAGCAGGTGATGTAGGAGAGGCTGATGCCGATGAAGTTGTGGATGCAACAGATGACGGCGATGCTGTGGCTGACGGTGAAGAAGTAGATGGAGTAGGTGGTGCTACTGGTGTAGAGAGGACTGATGCAGCTGTAGAAGCTGTAGAGGACACTATTGTTGGTGATGCAACAGGTGGGACAGCTGGTGTAGCAAGTGCAGCTGCACTAGCTGATGCAGCTGGTACAGTAGAGGATGCGGGAAGCGTGAATGTAGACCGTGTGGATGTGTCTGATGCTGCTACTACTACTAAAGCTGTGGAAGCTGCAGAGGACACTGCTCGAACAGATGCAGTACTAGGTGCTCCTGCTCCATCCTCTATGCTCACTGGCATAGTCGATGTCGAAGTGGACGGATGCACACATCCCCCCTCAACCGGTGCAACGACAGAAGCCGGTGCAGATGAAGACGTGCCAGATACGAGACGAACATGACGCGTTGGACGACGACGCCATCGCCGAGCAGGCGACTGACTGGGAGGGGGCATGACACCAGGGGAGCGTAGGATGGAGAGAAGAGCCTTGGACTGAGAAGAAAGGTCCAGTGCAGCTGGAGAAGGTCCCTCTGAGGAGGATGAAGAAGATGAGGACGAGGGGGAACAGGAAGAATCATCTTGATGGGAGAAGAAGTGGTCCCTGACCTTCTGCATCATCTGTCGCAAACTCTGGAGCTCGGTGTACAGGACTGCCAGAGCGTCGGTGTGCGGAATGAACGAATGAGGTAGGTCTTTCTTCTGTGGAGTATGAGGGAAATCACGAGGCTGGAGCCAGGGTGGATGCCACCCACTAGGACGCAGGTGGCACTGGCGCCAACCGTGGTGTCCATCGCCACAGAAGTGGCAGGCAAACCCACAAAGAGCTGGATCCTGGAGAGCAGCATCACTAAAAGGTGGTGCTGGCCGCCACACACCGACCCCTGAAGGCGGAGGATGATGCGGATGAGCGTGAAGAACGCCCTGTCTCGGTGGTGACGAGAAGGACCATGGAGAAGGCTGACCAGAGGGTGGAGGTGGTCCAGAAACCAAGCCGTCAGGCTGATGACACGCGGTGGCATGTAGAGTGCTGGCTCCGGTCGGAGGAGAAGCTGACCACAGAGGAGGCTATCCCATGTCCCCATGAGGGGGTGATGTCCGCGTCAGTGCACCGGTAGGCTGGTGAAGCGACGGAGCGAGGAAAATTCTCTCTCCTTGTGGTGAAGAAACCGACCACAGGAGTGACTGACCAACACCACCATGAGGTGGTGCTGCCGGTGGTAGAAGCACTACGCCCGGAGGCAGCTGGTGATGAGAGGCAGCATAAGGCACGCTGGCTCTCGGCGGTGTAGATGCAAGCAACGGGAGCACATGACCAGGGAAATCACATGGAGGTGATCTGGGCTGTGGCGTTAGCATATCCGAGGGTCGCGGATGAAGAGGGTGAGAGTGTATAACACTATCAGTGGGCGAGGGAGAAAATCCCTGTGGGAGGTAAGGGCCAGGAGGTGGCCCCGGCCACGGCAACATCGTGTCGAGAGGGATGATAAGATGTGAAGATGTGAGAGGTTCTGGCACTGTCTGTAGGTGATGCAAAAAGGAAGGGAAGAATCCTGAAGGAAAACGGGCTCTAGTGCACGGTAGATGTACTTGTGCTAAAACGGAGGAAAGGAAGAAGAAAAAGGGTATGAAAATGGGTATGGGAAAAATTCCCCTTTCTAATAAAAGACAGGAGGAAAACAAAAACTAAAAATGAAAGAACTCGTTGGCTGAATGGACAATGTTACACAAATACCCCTCGGGGTTAACGAATGCTTGTGTTGTTTTGTTTCTTTTCTCGCTTGCCCCTGTAGGACCTACACGGTTTTTTTTTTTGGTTTTCCTTGGATGAAGTGGCCGGGTCAAATCCGGCATGAGAAACAAGCGTCGATTGGCAACCACCCACGATCGCGTGGGTGACTTCGCACCCACGCGAAAATCGTGGGTGAGTTTTGCCGCTCTGAGGTGCCGACGGTGACGTCAGCAGGGACTACGCGAGAGCGAGGCTGGGGAGCGAGCGAACGCAAGCAGGAGAGAGGACCGCGAGCGAGAGAGGGAGCGGCCGGGTCTATGAGAGCGAGAGATAGCCAGCAGGCGAGAGAGAGAGAGAGAGAGAGAGAGAGAGAGAGAGAGAGAGAGAGAGAGAGAGAGAGAGAGAGAGAGAAAGAGCCAGCAGGCGAGAGAGAGTCAGCGGGCATGCGAGAGAGAGAGAGGTTGTGGGGCGAGCGAGAGAATTGGCAGCAATGGAGGAGAAACGCAGGGCAGCAGAGAGAAAGAAAAAGGGGATGGGGCATCAGCTGCTGCTGCCGAACTGTCAGTAGTCGTGCAAGCTGCGCAACGCTGTTACTGCTACTTGCTGTTCGCGCTGGTGCTGTCACGCTACGCAAGGCTTCTGTTGCTGTTGCTACCGTTGTAGGTTGCGCAACGTTGCTGCTCAGGGTGCAGAATGCTATTGCCGCGCGTTGCTGCCGCAGCAAGTGGCAGCGAGTGTCTGCACTGCGTGACTGCAGTGGATGCTACGTAGTGATGTTACTGCTGCTGGCTGTGGCTGCCACGCTGCTTGCACCCGGCTGCTTGCCAATGGGCTGCCACGCTGCTTGCACGCTAGACAATGTTGCGACTGTAGGCTGCCATGCGACTGGTTGCGGCTGCTGCCACAGCCGTTGTGCACTGCGCTCTGCTCAATGCCGCTGCCAATGCTAATGCTGCTGCTGCTACACAATGTGGATGCTCCTGATGCTGCGCGCTGCTTGCACGCTGCAGCTACGCTACGTGCATGTGGCTGCAGCGTTGATGGCACACGGCTGTCACTTACACTTTTCTGCCGGAAGGCATTGTTGTTTTTTTGCCGCTGCTACAGATGGTGCTGCTTCTGCCGCCCATACAACAGCTTCAGTAGCACCCGGTGGGGTCCTACTGAACACTAAACCTAACTTAGGTGGAAGGTGAAAGCTGTCGTTGTTGCTGTCGCAGACATGTTAGTCGCTCCTGGACACTTCTGTCTGCGTGGCGCCACGCGGCGTACCTCAGCTACATTTCAGACCCATTCTGCTGCTTTGTTGCTCACACGGCCCCCCTGTGCTCTGATACCATGCTTAAATGAGTCTAGGGCATGCAGGCCCATGCTGGATGAGACATGAGCTCTGGTGGTGAGCGGGAGAAACACAGCGCCAAAACTTGGCTAAGTCTGGAACGACTGAATTAAGAATCAAGGAGAGAGAAGTACAATGAGCTTTACCAAGAGCTGATGTACTGGGGACTGGCGGCTAGTCCACCAGGCCCCGTCATCCCCGTCGCACCAAAAGGCACGGACGGGGAATACACATGTCCCAGAACATGAAACCACACACTAGAGGTCTCCCGAGACACTGCAACAGTCAACCGTGTGCCCAGGTCTCGACCGGCAGGAAAACATCCAATGTACCCTAAACACATTCAGACTCTACAGTGACACACTAGCATCACCAACTAGCCAAACTAGGCAAGTTTAGGCCTCCCGAGACGCCGGAACATATAACCAGGCGTCCGGGTCTCAGCTACATGCAGACTACATATGTCAGTCAAAGGGTCACTAAGGCTAGACCAATTAGTGCAGGGTCTCTCGAGGTGTCGGCACAAACCACCGTGTACCCGGGTCTCGACCACAGAGAGAGTAAACAACCTGTCAAAGGCAATATGCAGTCAATCTTTATGGGTCTCCCGGAGCACTGGCACAAACCACCAAGTGCCGGGGTTTGACCACCGAAAAAACTCCACTAAATACATATGGATAAACTGAGCTGCTAGAATGCACCATTCATGTCACAGAAGGAATAATGTAGCCACTGGAGAACCATCAGCTCAAACTAGGAGAATCTCCATGTTGTGCTTCGTGCCGTTCCTGTAAAGTTTACTGTGACCACTCGGCCATCTCCATACTCGTGCAGATCCCTGAGGCGGGCGGCCCTGGTCGCACCGGCGCGACAACAGGCGGCGGACCACCAGCTTGGACCTGGCCGACCACTGTACCAAAGCCCCAGATGCCACCGGGACTCTCTGCTGTGTCTTCTACATCTTGCAGGCGTCTTTCAGCGGACTGGCCATGAGTCCTATTTGCATTTTTTTGCATTCTATGTTCACTGTCTGTCAATGGATGCATGCATGTGACCAGTTGTAGCGTCCGTCGTTTGATTCTGCACGTCTAGGTTCAGACGGCGTAGCATTCTGACATGTGTGCGCAGAGTTACGGCCAAAACAATGGTTTTGGGCCAGTTTTAGGACAGTTCTTGGACTGCCGCGTGCGACACCCGCTCTGCGCCACGGCAGGTATTTATGACTTGGACCTGTCATTTGTTATCTCTCTCTGCATATGCTATATTGAAGCATTCTGACACTTTGCCTTGTGTCTCCTAGCCAAATCCTTGCCGTAGTGTGTACGACCTGTGACTGTCGTCACCGTCTGATCAGGCACTCACGCCTAGTCAGCGGCTGCGTTGCTAGGAAGCTTCCACGTATTTTCTCATGGTATCAATGCAGTGAGACAGTTCTCACTGAGCTGCGCAGCAGAGACGCAGCAGAGCAGCAGCAGTGAGAGTCACCGCTGCAGCAGAGTTCCTGAGGCCTGTCGGAGACAGCCGGTCGCCGTCTACGCAGCCCCACCCACCACGTGAGATCGCAGCAGCAGAGGCAGCAGCAGCATTGTGCACCGCCACGTGAGGTGCGTGGCGGCTGCAGTGAGTGCAGCCACCCCTCCCACAGCCGCAGCAGCACAGCGCAGCAGCAGCGGCGGCAACAGCAACGCAGCGGCAGCAGCGGCAGCCGCGGCGGCAACAGTAGAGCAGCAACAGCAGTAGCAGCAGCAACAGCGTGGCAGCGGCAGCAGCAACAGCGCGCGGCGGCGGCAGCGAGCAGCAGCCGCAGCACGCAGCAGTAGCAGCAGCAGCGCAGCCGCTGCTACCACCACTGCATCCGCAGCTACACAGCTGCTGCTGCAGCTGACAGCACAGCTGCAGCAGCAACTGGGCGGAAGCTGCTACGCAGCTTCCGCGCAGCGTCCGCGCGGCCACCGCGGAGCAGCTGCACGCGCGCGCAGATTCGCGAGAAAGAAAAAAACAAAAACCAAAAAAAAAACAAAAAAAAGGGGGGACAAGCCGACGTCAGCAGTTTTTCTTGCTGATGTCATCGGTCGTGCTGACGTCAGCAACCACCTGCTGACATCAGCACCATACTTAGTCAAATTTTTGGCCGGACAGGCAAAAAATGCCAGCGTTTCAACTCCTCGAGAAACACTGACGCTTTTAAAATCCGACAAACTTCAAGTGTCGTCCCATACTGAGCGGCGACATGAGCCTGTCTGACAGCAAGGAGAAGGGACCAGGCGACCCCTCCTCCTCCTCGTCTGGTGTACTGAGTCCACGCTCGCAGGCCATTGAGGACCTGCGTAGCCAGCAGGATGAGATGCGTCGTCTCCAGAGAGAGCAGACTGATGCTATCCGCACGCTGAGTGAGCTTCTGCGCGCTCAGTCCACGGCTCCTCCGCGGATTTCTGAGGGAGCTGCCGAAGTTGCGGTCTCTACCCAGCATTCGGTCCAGGCGCCCATGACAGGCGCTACACCTGACCCACCACCTACTGACCTCCTTGATGATGAGCCACTACACGATGAGCAATTCATGTCAGGCATCACGGATGATTCCCAGGAGCAGGAGATTCGAGTTCTCCAGAAGCGCCTCCGTCAGCTGCAGACGGGTACCCGACCTCCACCGGTTTTCCCGATACGATCATCACCTGACTACCCCGGCGATCACCCTCTCCCAGGAGTTTTTCCCGTCTCTCGTCCTCCTCAGCCTGCGATTGCTCTCCCCACGGAGCGGCAGCCTAAGGACTTTGAGGCACCACCTCCACGGTACATCAACGAGGATGGTTTCGATTGCTGGGAGATCCTGCTTCAGGTGTGGGCTGCATCTGAGGGAGTGTGGCCTTACTACCACAGCCCGTACCAGTCTACAGACCCAGCACAGGCACTGACAGCAGCCCGGGCCATGCGCGGACTTCTCTACGCCATGCCACACGAGACTGTCGTCGACTTCCGCCCCTTCCTTGGCGAGGCTGGCACAGGCACCGGCGCCGATCCCCGTGGAGGCTGGGATCTGGCGTTATCCCTGCTGGCCGCAGAGACGCACGCCACTCATGCGTCACACATGCGCGCTTTCCATTCGCTCCGTCAGGGGCTTGCGGAGTCTCCAGCGGATTACTGGCAACACGCCATGCGTATCTACACGCGTCTGGGGACCTCAGGAGGCACACAGCTGTGGGCGCTTCGGACGATTATGTTTGGAGTTCGCCTTGAGTCCACTGACATCTTCACACTGTACAGCGACGCTGCTCGAGCCTTTCTCAGCCACTCTGCAGCTGCTCCCTTGGGCGCATCAGCTTTTCCTCCAGGTGACTTCAGCCCGCGAGGCAGCAGTAGCGCATCAGGAGACTTCCCTCGCTGCAGCAATCGTCGCATCACCACCATCTTCCCTCCTGTAGTCACCCTCATCCACCTCCATCACTACCTAATCTTCCTCCTCCTCTTTGACCCCATCTACACCCACGCAGACAAAGGGCGTTGCAGCAACTGCCCAGGGGAAGAAGAGGAATAGGAGGCACGGATCAGGTCACCAACAGCCGTCATCCAGTGGCAGCAGTGGCCGTTCTGTGCACTGCTACAACTGTGGAGGCGCCCATCGCTACACCGAGTGCCAGCAGCCGCTTGACTTGGCGCGGATCACCCGTGGGCTTCAGGCTGCTCATGCTCTTTGTTCCACGTCTGGCGCGTCACCCGCACCCTCCGGACGTGCGGCGGCCACGACTGCAGCTATTCCTGCATCCTCACCGGCGAGCAGCAGCGATCTGAGCCCACAGGACCACACCATCGCCGAGCTTTGTCATCTTCTGGTGCTTCGTTTTCAGGGAGGTGCGAGTGTGTTGTCATCGTCGGGTGGTTCACAGACTGCTTGTTTGTCCGTTCCCATGGCTCGTGATGACGCGTGTGGGGGAGCACAGTCAGCATGTGATGACGATGGGCCTGACTGCACTGACTGGATTCATGAGTCTCATCTTTGTGATGTACGTCGTTCCTCCCCACTGACGGCTCAGCGTCCCTCTCATGCCGAGTGTTCCATTGCTCGTTGTACAGTGACGTCCACCAGTCGTGACATCGGTGGCACTTGGATCATCGATTCAGGGACCACCCATCACATGACGTACCGTCGCTGTGACTTTGTCGTACTCGGTCCTGTCACGACTGTCCGTTCTGTTCGTACAGGCTCAGGTTAGTCCTTACAAGTCCACGGTGTGGGGGTTGTATGTTTCTACGGTCCGTATGGCACCCTGTATCTTTCTGACGTGTTGTTTGTGCCTGATCTTGAGCTCAGCCTGCTTTCTGTGCGTGCCTGCACTCTGATGGGTCTCTCTGTGGAGCATACCGCTGATTCAGCAACCGTGACTGCTATTGACACCCATAGCATTGTCCTGCATGCTTCAGTCATAGATGATTTGTATCGTATCGCTCGGCCCTCCTCCCCTTGCTCTCCCTCCTCGTCCGGTCGCGTTTTTGTCACTGGTGTTCTATCCCCAGAACACCAGCGGTTGCTTCATCGTCGTCTGTGTCACGTGGGCTCTGACACTGTGTCGAAGCTCATTCGGACACAGCCTGCTCTTGGTCTTGACGTGGCTTCTTTCGAGAAGCCACCCAAGACCGACTGTCTTTTTTGCACTCAGGGGAAGATGCACCGGTGCACCTACCCTGACTCGCGTTCCCAAGCGCTTAGGCCTCTCGAGTTGGTCCACTGGGACCTTCTCAGTCCTCTCCCGGTCGAGTCCTTGTCCGAGAGGGGCCAGTATGTTCTGACGCTGACTGATGACTTCACCCGCATGCGGTGGGTCTACAGTCTGCGTCAGAAGAGCGATGCCGCCCTTACAGTTCGGCTCTGGTTCGTGATGGTTGAGCGTCAGTCTCACCACACGCTACATACTTTTCGCTCGGATCGCGGTGGCGAGTTCCTTGGTGAGATGGACTCCTTCTTTGCTGAGCACGGGATTTTTCACCAGGTCTCCGCTCCTGCTACTCCACAGCAGAACGGTGTATCTGAGCGCTGGAACCGCACCATGGAGGATGCGGTTCGCGCCATGCGGTCTGAGTGCGGTCTCCCGGAGTCTTTCGCCTTCGAGGGCTTCGCCTACATGACTTGGGTCTGGAACCGCCTCCCGCATGGTCCNAGTCTGCGTCAGAAGAGCGACGCCGCCCTTGCGGTTCGGCTCTGGCTCGTGATGGCTGAGCGTCAGTCTCGCCACACGCTACATACTTTTCGCTCGGATCGCGGCGGCGAGTTCCTTGGTGAGATGGACTCCTTCTTTGCTGAGCACGGGATTTTTCACCAGGTCTCCGCTCCTGCTACTCCACAGCAGAACGGTGTATCTGAGCGCTGGAACCGCACCATGGAGGATGCGGTTCGCGCCATGCGGTCTGAGTGCGGTCTCCCGGAGTCTTTCGCCTTCGAGGGCTTCGCCTACATGACTTGGGTCTGGAACCGCCTCCCGCATGGTCCGCTTCCGGACCATGTTACACCGTACGAGCTCTGGTTTGGCCACCGTGCTGACCTTCGTCTCGCTCGCGTCTTGGGATCCCTGGCCTCCGTGTGGTACACCGAGGACCAGCAGGAGTCCAAGGTCTCCCCTCGGGGTCGCTTGTGTGCCTTCATTGGCATCTCCCCGCGGTCGAAGGCCTGGCGCTTTTGGGACCCCACTCGCCGTCGCGTCATTGAGTCCCGTGACACGCTGCTTTTTGAGTCCCTCACATACCGTGACCTGACTTCGATCACAGCCCTCTCCGCGGCCCATGTCCCTTCCTGTGAGGGTCCTCAGCGAATAGGGGAGACTTCTACGCCAGCGACCATCCCTCGTCCGGCTGATGTGTCCGCTCGAGCCCCCTCTCGATCTCCAGCCCTTGATCATCCGGCTATCATTGCCGTCGGTCCAGAGATCTTGCCTGTACAGCCTGTTTCACACCCCACAGGTACCTCTTCTCTCACGCCTCCTCCTGTACCATCACCTGTGTCTGCCGGCACCCCTGCTCTTGTGTCTCACCCAGTCTTGCCCACTCCCGTTCCAACGTTGGCTGACACTCCTGCCTCAGTGTCTGGGCCAGCTTTGCCTGCTGCCACACCCAGCCCCGTGTCTCCCACACACTCATCTTCTCGCACGGCATCTCCTGCTGCCTCGTCTCAGCCCTCACCAGCTGTGGTCGTACCTGTTCCTGTGGTTGTACCTGTCCTTGAGCCTGAGGTGCGCCCCTCAACCTCTGGTTACTCCCGTGAGCCCGGTGGCCGCCTTCGACCACTCGACAACGGAGCTCAGCGAGCGTCGGGTCCCGGACCCAGGCGTTCCACTCGCAGCATCGCGAGCGGTGATCCAGGCACAAAGGCCTTAGGCCTGAGTGTCCGCACTGAGCTTTCAGAGGTATATCCAGTGTGCCTTGTAGGGCACGACCTGGTCACTCGCGAGTTCCATATCGCTTGTGACGCAATAGCTGATCTCGTGGCCGTCCGGCCCGACACTGAGGCATGTGCACTCGCCACGCAGAGTTTCCCCTCTATGGCGCCTGACCTTGGCATATAGAGGGAGGCTCTCTCATCGCAGGATGCCGATGCCTGGCGATCTGCTTGCGAGGATGAGCTTTGTGCTATCCGCGAGCACAGAGTCTATGAGCTTGTCGACCTTCCGTCTGGGAGGAAGGCGATTCAGGTCAAGTGGGTCTTTCGCAAGAAGGTGAAGCCGGATGGCTCACTGGAACGCTACATGGCCCGCTTGGTCGTCAAGGGGTACTCTCATATTGAGGGAGTTGATTACACTGACACCTTTGCCCCTGTCGGCCGCATGACCTCATCTCGAGCTCTGTTTGGTGTAGTGGCTCAGCATGACTAGGAACTACACCAGATGGATGTGAACATTGCATTCCTCCATGGCTCTCTGGATTAGGAGATTTACGTGGCTCAACCACAAGGTTTTGAGGATGGTGACAAGGTCTGGCGCTTGAGCAAGTCCTTGTGCGGCCTCAAGAAGTCTCCACGGTGTTGGAACCGGGAGATCACTGAAACTTTGACTCACGTAGGATACGTACAGGGCAAGGCAGACCCCTCGCTCTTCATCCTACCGACACCCGAGCGGTTCACCGCCATCCTCGTCTATGTTGATGACCTCCTGATTGCGTCTCCATCCCTGGAGGCCGTGAAGGAGGCCAAGGCTGTCCTGCAGACTGCCTACAAGATGAAGGACCTCGGTCCTGCATCGGTGTTTCTTGGTATGGAGATCGTGCGAGATCGCAGACATCGGACACTGTTGCTGCATCAGGCCCGATACGCACGAGTCGTGGGGGAGCGCATCAGCGATCTCCTTGGTGCAGTGCCATCCGCTTCCACACCTCTTACACCCGATTGGCAGGATGCCCTGAAGGTGGATGATCCTACACGGCTGGGGGAGACAGTGGATGTCACCTTGTACCTCGGTCTCATCGGATCTTTGATGTACCTGGCCACCACCACGCGTCCTGACATCGCGTTCACCGTCAACCTCCTCGCTTAGTTCTCGCAGGCTCCACGTGCGAGAGCCCTTCACGCGGCTGTGCGAGTGGTACGGTACGTGGTCTCCACGCCGAACCTCGGACTCTGCTTTCGTCGGCAGTGTTCGGTGGTCCTTGACGGCTACACTGACAGCGACTGGGCTTGGAGCCCTGATGGGCGCAGTCGTACTGGCTACGTGTTTCTGCTTGGTGGTACCGCTTTGTCTTGGCGAAGCGGGAAGCAGGGCTGCATTGCACGTAGCTCGTCAGAGGCAGAGTATGTTGCTTTGGGCGCAGGGGCTGCTGAGGCAGTATAGCTGTAGCGCTTGTTTCTTGAGCTTGGGCAGTCAGTACCCGCCATTGTGCTGCGTTGCGACAACCAGAGTGCTCTCGCCATTGCGGAGAACTCTGGTGTTTTTCATGCTCGCACAAAGCACATTGCGGTTGAGCATCACTTCGTTCGTGATCTGGTGGAGCGACGCGTGATCTCCATCATGTGGGTTGGTACTGACANAGCGCTTGTTTCTTGAGCTTGGGCAGTCAGTACCCGCCATTGTGCTGCGTTGCGACAACCAGAGTGCTCTCGCCATTGCGGAGAACTCTGGTGTTTTTCATGCTCGCACAAAACACATTGCGGTTGAGCATCACTTCGTTCGTGATCTGGTGGAGCGAGGCATGATCTCCATCATGTGGGTTGGCACTGACATGTAGCGTGCTGATTTCTTGACGAAGGCACTTGCTCGCGGAAAGTTCCTGGTGGCCATTCGTTCTGTTGGGCTTCACCCTGTGCGTGAGAGTGGTTGAGTGTGGGATGTGCGTCTGCGTCTCATTTGTTTGTGTCACTCACTATTGTGTTCGTACTAGTGCTGCACGCGTATGGACATGCGTACCATCGGGTCATGGGGGAGTGTTGTGCTTTGTGCCGTTCCTGTATAGTTTATTGTGACCACTCGGCCGTGTCCATACTCGTGCAGATCCTTGAGGCAGGCGGCCCTGGTGGCACCGGCGCGACGACAGGCGGCGGACCACCAGCTTGGACCTGGCCGACCACTGTACCAGAGCCCCAGATGCCACCGGGACTCTCTGCTGTGTCTTCTACATCTTGCAGGCGTCTTTCAGCGGACTGGCCATGAGGCCTATTTGCATTTTTTTTGCATTTTATGTTCACTGTATGTCGATGGATGCATGCATGTGACCAGTCGTAGTGTCCGTCGTTTGATTCTGCACGTCTAGGTTCAGACGGCGTAGCATTCTGACATGTGTGCGCAGAGTTACGGCCAAAACAGTGGTTTTGGGCCAATTTTAGGACAGCTCTTGGACTGCCGCGTGCGACACCCGCTGTGCGCCGCGGCAGGTATTTATGCCTTGGACCTGTCATTTGTTATCTCTCTCTGCATATGCTATATTGAAGCATTCTGACACTTTGTCTTGTGTCTCCTAGCCAAACCCTTGCCGTAGTGTGTACGACCTGTGACTGTCGTCACCGTCTGATCAGGCACTGATGCCTAGTCAGCGGTTGCGTTGCTAGGAAGGTTCCACGCATTTTCTCACTCCCCAAACAAGGCTACATGATAGCTCAAAGCCCATACAACAACATGTTGGCCGTCACATAATACTTTACCTATTTTTCGGAACAGTCGCTCGCCTTGTACACCTGTCCTCATCGTCGCAGAAGGTCGTGGCGACTGGTCAGGTCATAGCCTCGGACAAGTTTGCCCCAATTCAAAGACTCCCCTGGGTTCTGATTCTTCGTTGTTTCCCTTGTTGTTGGGGCCTTGCAGCAGCGTGGCCCAAGCGATTACATGGCAACTGAGTGCAACCTATAGACCTCCAGGGAAAATCTACAGTATGAAAACGTTGGACAACATGGTTGTACATAATATTTTCACTGAATACACCAATGTCCAGCTGACATGGAGTTTCAAGAATTGCCAGTCTGTACAAAACATCTTGACCAGTCTGGAAACAGACAAGAGAAGTCAGGCAAGAGGGGTGTTGCGAGAATCGAACTCGCGACCTCTCGCACCCAAAGCGAGAATCATACCACTAGACCAAACACCCTGTGTTTTGGAGCAGAAAACAATAAATTCAAAAATATGTTTATAATGGTGTTTTGCTATCATTAATGAGGAGACCCCTGCAGACATGTTTTTGGATGGGAGCTGTGATCGCGACTGGCAGGTAGCGAGAGGGACTGCGGCGCCATGTCGATGTTGGGTTTGGCGCGGGGGCTGCTGAGGGGCCGATCGGTGCCGGCCAAAGGCTTCACGCAGCTCACGTCCAAACGTGGCCCGCGCAACTACTACAAGGGCAACAACTGCCGCACCATGGGCCGCCACACCAAGTCCGGTAGGTGGTGCGTGGTGGCGGGTGACGGTGTAGGTTTCGAGTGTTGGCGTTGTGCAAGCGTACCAGTTCTATGCGTGTGCGTGTTTGCGTGTGTTTGNAGAGGGACTGCGGCGCTATGTCGATGTTGGGTTTGGCGCGGGGGCTGCTGAGGGGCCGATCAGTGCCGGCCAAAGGCTTCACGCAGCTCACGTCCAAACGTGGCCCGCGCAACTACTACAAGGGCAACAACTGCCGCACCATGGGCCGCCACACCAAGTCCGGTAGGTGGTGCGTGGTGGCGGGTGACGGTGTAGGTTTCGAGTGTTGGCGTTGTGCAAGCGTACCAGTTCTATGCGTGTGCGTGTTTGCGTGTGTTTGGTGGCGGAGAGGTAAAACGCTAAGGGAACGTCATGACGTAGGCTCTAAGGGAACGTCATGACGTAGGCTCTAAGGGAACGCCATGCAGTTGTCTTGTAAGGGAAGGGTTGGTGAGTGGAGGCCATCTCTTGGGTAGACCATGGTGCGTCTGACGTGGCGATTTGGCTGATGTAGCAAGTTGGCTGGCCTGGTGAAGTTGCAGGAGTATTAAGCGCGAGAGGAGATGTGCATTTGTGACACCTAGCTTCAGCACGTGTGCTCTTGACTGAAATCGCATCAGAGGCGCATGAGAGGCTGCGTGCCTACTCAAAAGCCTTCTTTTTCCCTGTAGTCTTTGGCTTTTGCTTTAGCCTTCCCTGAAGCTTTGTTTCACTTCTTTGTTTTTTTTTTTTTTTTTGGGTACTCCCTGGAAGAGGCCAATAGAGCTCGATTGTAATAGGATAATCCCGCTTGAATTTCCCTCGGGAAAGGAACGCGTGTGCGGATAGGAGTGATACCGCCAGCCTGAAGGGTACAGAGCTTGGAGGACGAACGTATTGACATAAGGTCCGAGGACCAGCACCGAGCTCCTTGGAAAAGTCCTCCACGAACAGGGAAGACCCAAGCAACCTGTCCGTACAGGTGAAAACCAAGTTGCCGGGTGGTTGATCGCAATGAATTGGGGAAAAGCAAACATTTCCTTCGAGAGAAGAAAGCTTTGGCTTCACTTGAGCGTGCATTCGTGCGTGCATGCGTTCGTGCATGCATGCGTGCGTGCATGCGTGCATGCATGCGTGCGTGCATGCGTGCGTGCATGCGTGCATGCATGCGTGCGTGCATGCGTGCGTGCATGCGTGCGTGCATGCGTGCGTGCATGCATGCGTGCATGCATGCGTGCGCACGTGGGCACGTGCGTGCATCATCGTTGTTGTGTGTGTGCGTACGTGCGTGCGTGCGTGCGTGCGTGCGTGCGTGCGTGCGTGCATGCGTGCGTGCGTGCGTGCGTGCGTGCGTGCGTGCGTGCCTGTTGCGTGCGTGCGTGCCTGTTGCGTGCGTGCGTGCCTGTTGCGTGCGTGC
>SZWC01008108.1:48940-56440 GCA_023375785.1 Penium margaritaceum
GGGGGGGGGGGGGGGGGGGGGGGGGAGGGCGCTTCCAGGTGTGTTGGCAGGGATTCCATCGACAGTGGAGGGAGTTGGAGCTGTTGGGCTGTCCCATTGGGTGTGCTCGCTTTCACAGGGGCTGGGGGGAGGAGTGGTTACGTGAGCAGACACAAAAGCTCCAGCGGCTCCCGCAACTAGAGGATCTGCAGGCGGCGGTGACGATGCTCCGGCTGTGCATTGTATCCCGGGCGGACTTCCTTGTGTGCGCTCTGCCCCTTGACGCCGACTGGTTGGGGGTGCTGCGAGAGTTCGATTCCGTAGTGTGGTGTGCTCTCCTAGGCATCCCGGGGATGGTGGAGGCCTCGCCGGATTCCCATGCCGGCGTTCTGCAGGGGATGGTGTGGCTCCAGGCGCAATTGTCGTTCAACTCTGGGGGCATGGGCCTCCTTCTGCGGCTCCGAGGGCGCACCTCGCCTACGTGTGCTCTTCTGCTGCCCTACTTTAGTCTCTTCTCGACCTCTTCGGCCCACACCTTCATGCGGCTCGTGAGATGGAGTTGTTGTGTCCTCTTTGGGAGGATGCCGTGGCTGGTGGGTCGGTTTTCCGGTTTGGTTGAGTTAATCAAATCGAACCAAAAAACCGGATAATCGCGTGACCGCCATACTGAAGTGAGTCACTTCAAGTGATCCATAACGAACGTGCCGACGTAACCGTCGAATCGGTTCCGGTGTGTCGCAGGCGTGGAAAATCAATTAGTTTCGGTTTTGAAAAACGGTTCGATTCGATTAACGGAATCGAACCGAAGTGACACAATACTGTCACTCTTCGACTTTTTGAAACGTTCAATGCATCTGTTTTGTCTGTTGCTCGCATTTTTGTCGCGTTTGCGTAAAAAAAGTGAAAAACGTGACACGTTGGCACATCGATCTGAATGGTTCTCCGATTTGACCGTCGACGTTCCCATGTAAACTGAGTTCGACGTCGACGCGTCGCATCCGTTGGCCGACTCTTTGCCGCGGTGGTTTTCGTTAAAGGTTCTCCCTTTCACTTTGCGAGGTCAGCCGTACTGGTTTGTCATGTCGCTTTCCAATTTAATTTCACTTTCAAACAACCTTCATTTTCTAATCTTCACATTGTTTATGGCTCTGCAGGTTTTGGCGTCGACATGCATATTCTTGTCGCCATGGTCAGATTGACGGGTTTGTGTACAAACCCGTCCATATTTTTCCTCCAACGTCCTGCGACAGTGGCCAGGCACACCACTGCGTTTTCACGCCTCCCTTTCCATGGTTCGAGAGTTTGAATTTCTCGATACCTCGAATTGTGACGCGGACAGCTTCGACGAGGGCTTCGATGTTTCCATTTTCTTAGGACACCATTTTCTGAATGCTTTGATTTCCAATTTTTGCAGGTTGCCAAGCCGAGACACATCCAAACTTCGAAAATACGGCCATTTCCTTGCCTTCTGCACTCATTCACATTTTGCTGTACTTTTCTGTAAAATGTCTTTGAAAACGATGCACATGGCGGCTTGGTTTGAAGCTCCGAATGCCATCGAGTCGCTCGCCGTGCCGCCCTCGGACTCGAGCCGCCATTCACCTCCTACGCGCATACAATTTTTCCCTTCCGCACAGCACACGGCCACTTGTCTCACAACCATCCTATCGCCATGGAGCCCTCTGGCTCATCCTCCAAAGAGTCTCTCGCTAATCTACACGCTGCCCTCACAGCACCTGGTTCCTCCAGCATGCACCGTAGCACGGCCATCATGGCAGCGCAACGCTTGCGAGACCTTGCCGCATCGACCCCCAAGAATGGCAAGCATGCCCCGGCGGACAACTAAAAGGCTTTGGACACAGACCTTGTGGACAAGATGGACGGCGAGGAGGACGACAACGTCGACGCTGTGGACTCCGACGGCGACGACCACTACAGCGTGCGTCGCTGAGGGAAGCGTGTGCGCCGCGTTGCCAAAGGGAAAGCGACTGCCACCCCCTCCATTCTGAATTACGCCGTGCCGCCGTCACAAGCGGCAGGTACATCACCGGTGATGACTGCACCAGCGGCCCCCTTGCCGCCCGCTGCTTTGACGCCGGCACCGCCCTTGGTGCCGGCATCCCCGCTGCCCGCATCTACCGTGGCTGCATCTGCCGTTACTGCAGCTGCCTCCGCGCCCAACGGATCAACGGCAGGGCAGAGCACAACTGGGCAACCTGCTACTGACGCGCCGTCTGCCATCTCCAGTGTTTCCCCGCTGTCCGTAGTGACGGCGGTGGTGGCACCAACAACACCCACTCCAGCAGCCGGCAGTCCAGCTCCCGCCCTGAGTGCTGCGTGCGAAGAAAGCGCGGTGGCCGAGGTAAAACAGGGGCGCAGTCCTGTCCACAAGATCTTTGTGGACGGCTCCCCCGGCCACAAAAAGTGCAACAAAGAGTACAAGATGAACAATGGCAGCACGTCAACCATGGCGACGCACCTCGGAAAGAAGCACCCTGAGAAGTATGTGGAGCTATTCCCCGGCGGCCGCATGGTGAACGAGGTTTCCATGGCCGACATATGCTGTGTTTTTGCCACTGGCTACATCTCGTAAGTCTCAGTTGTTTCCCATGCTCCAGTCCCTTGCCGTGGTCACCATGGTCCACTATTGTCGTCGTCACTTGTACTAACAACCCGTCCGTCGTCGTCCACGCACACAAACGTGCATCTCCACACCGACATCGTCGACCTTGTTTGCGTGGACATCGTGTCTTTCTGCGTCATTGACCTCCCGGGGATGCGCAAGCTTTTTACCGGGATGCGCCCGGACTTACGCGCACCCGAGCGGCACACATTGAGCAACGACCTAGACGCGGTGTACCTCCAAGCCAAGGAAGTCCTGAAGGCACACCTTGCCCTTGTGAAGGGCAAGGTGGCCTTCACCACGGACGGGTGGACTGCCCCAAACCTTGATCACTACATGTCATTCACCGCCCACCGGTTGACGAGCGTTGGAGACTCCACTCCATGCTCCTTGACCTGAAGCATGTGCCAGGTTCATGCTCTCCTGAGGCCATCTCTGACGCGCTTGTTGACAGCATTTGGGTGGACAGGGGCCTTGGTGGCAAAGTGGCAGGCATCACACTCGACTAGGCATGAGCATTCGAATGTATCTGTCCTCATTTTGAAGTATCTGTTATTCGAATATTTCCTGAAATCCTTTATTTGTGATTCGAATACTTGACAAATACTTGACGAATATTGACGAATATTCGAATATCACTAAAATATTCAAATACTTCACGAATACTTGATGAATACTTGACGAATACTTCACGAATACTCCACGAATACATGACGAATATCTCACGAATACTTACAGATAGTGCATTCGAATACCTGTCTAGATGTGTAAAACAGGTATCTGATATTCGAATATCTGAATATTCGTCCGAATATTCGAATAAAGAATACTTTTCTGCTCATGCCTACACTCGACAACGCAAGCGCCAATAAGGCGGCAATGCGCATGCTGGAATAGCTGAAGCCTATGGACTTCAACAACCTCATGTGGTTCAATTGTTTTTGTCACTGCATCAACCTCGGGGTTCAAGCTTTTCTTGCTGAGCCTGATGTGAGTGCGATGGTTGAGAAGGGGCGTGCATTGGCGGTGTTCGTGCGTGGCTCGCATGATCGCCGCAAGAGGTGGCGGGAGCTCAAGCGTAGCAAGACGCTTGGCCTCATGAACGACTGCCCCACACGGTGGGGCAGTACGTACTACATGCTGAACGCACTGGTGAAGGACAAGGCAGTGGGGGTCCGGCTCATTGAGGACCACAGTGGGGTCCGTGAGGATGGGGGGGCGACATGGTGGTTGAGTGGTGCGGACTGGGACATGTTGGGGGTTGTGGTGTAGGCTTTGGAGGGTTGCACAGAGGTGCAGCGTTGGGCCGAGGGTGACTCTTACGTCACCCTGAGCTGCAGTACACCATGGTACAACCAGCTGATGGATGCATTTGGCACTTTTGTGGATGGTCCACTTGGCAGTGCCATGCTCATTGCGCGTGAGAAGATGGAGTCTTACTATGCACAGACCAGCAACCTTTGCACAGTGGCAACGGTGTTGGACCCGCGGTTCAACCTGCGGTACTACGCCAACGACATGTCGTCCCGGCGCGGTGCGCGACTGTGAAGCAGAAGGTCCGTCTCCTTCTTCGCCCCTACTTCGCTCGTATGAGCCAAGGGACTGCTGCAGCCGCACCACCACCAACCTCTACCAACAGTGCTGCCGGCGGCCGCAGCTCGCTCCGCACTGCGCTGGAGCGCCGCACGTACACCACGCAACGCCTAGATGGAGACGAGTTGGACGCTTGGGAACTGGAACCAAGCATCGGCATGTTCGATGACCCTATTGCAGTGTGGCGTCGGGTTGAGGACCGCTACCCTGCACTTGCTCTGGCGGCCCGTGACTTGCTGTGCATCCCCGCAAGCAGCACGTCCTCGGAGCGCGTCTTCTCACAGGCCGGGAACTTCATGTCTGCGCGCCGCGCCGCTATTCTCTGTCAGAGGACACCATGACTTCCCTCGTCTGCCTCCGTGGTTGGCGGAAGAAGCAGCGGGAGCTCAGGTTCAAGCCCAAGCTCAGCGCTGCCGCGCAGCCCAGTGCGTCGGCAACACCGCCGGTGTCCATGGCTGCGCTGGAGGCGGCCTTGGAGACTGTCACGCAGTCTGCGAGCCCTCCCACAGACGCAGGCGCCAGCGCTAACTCGTCCAACGCTGCCCACTCTGCTCAGTAGTCTGCTGCATGTCCTAGGTTGGCAAGGGATTGTCCTCCCTTACCTCAGTGTGTCTGTGAGGGGACAGTCTTCCCTCACCAAGTCTGTGAGAGTGCTATGTGCAGATTGTCATCTGCATGTATGAAGAATGTTGCAATGTGTCCTTCCCACCCCCTCTCACCCCTTCCCTCCATCTTACCCCATGCCCAAGCCGGCCCCAAAAGACAACAATCTTACTATACATAATGGTGTTACACATGGAGCCATGGTATGTCCAAAAGACTCTTGCTTCCCCAGAAAAAAAGGTGCGGGATGAGTGTACCTTGATGGATGGTTCATGTCCAATTTTAACCAAAACAGGGCATCAAACCACAATTCAGTTTCAGTTTCGCCTCCACCCCTCCAAAACAGTTCAATTTTAAACCAAACCGACATTTTCCAAACAAAAAAATATTTGAACCGGTCAAAGTTTTCGATTTTCAATTCAATTTAATCGAACTGTAATCGAACAACTAGCACTAGCTGTGGAGAACCTGCCTGCTTCAATTGTCGCGCGCCTCCCCCCGCTCGAGGTCCTTCGTCAGTGCGCTGGTCGGGGGTTGTACTAGCAGCACCGTCCATCCTTCTTCCATTACTTGCGTATGCAGCGGTTGGAGGAGGTGGAGATGGCCGGGGCTGCGCTGTTCCCGGAGGAGTGTGAGGCTATGGTACGGAGGTGTTGGGCGGTGGGGTCCCGTGGGGCGGCTCTCTGGCTTCAAGCCAGCCCAGCGGGCCCGAGTGATCGCCTCTACTTGGCCCCGGCCGACTTTCGGCTCCACGCCCAGCTTTGGCTGGGTTTATCTCTCCATTGATGGCGACCATGGGCACCTGCCTGCCAGTGTCACACGCCGTGCGGGGTCTGGGCCAATGATTTGCGTCCACCATGCCATCCATGATGCGTTGGCGGAGATCTCCCAGGAGCAGTCCCTCCGTGCAATGGTGGAGCCGGAGGGCTTGTTGCAAGGGGGACTACGACCGGATGTCCTTGTGATAGATTCGGCCCACGGCATGGCGTGGGTGGTGGACGTCACCACGGTGGACGCCCAGTCGGACAAGGTGAAGGAGGAGGGGCAGGCTCCTCCTACGGTGAAGGCCGCGAAGGAGAAGCATTATAGGGACGCCCTTGCTGCCCGGGTACCGGCTACGCACGGTGGCTTGGGAGACCTTCGGCGGACTTGGCCCGGATTGTTGGCGTTTCATCTGTCGTTTGGCGGCGTTGTGCCTCGAGAGGGGTCAGGGCAGGCGCAGCGAGGCTGACCGGCCGGGGTAGTCGACGCGGGCGGTGTCCTTGTTCGCGCAGCGGCTCTCCGTTGCTGGGATTCGGCAGCAGTGTCATGTGCTACACGACTTCGGCTTGTGGCGTGGGGGATTGGATCCGGCGCTGGGCAGTGTCACGCTTGTTGAGCTGCCGCGACCGTGGCCCCTTGGCCCTGTTACGCTGTCTGACCTCTGCTACACTGTGCCGTTGGACGGCAAGGAGAGTCTCCTTGGTCCTTGACGCTTGTTTCCTTGCTTTTATCCTCCTTCTTGTGCCGTGGGTGGCAGCTTTTGCATGTTTTCATACCCGGAAGATGTGCCAATCAGGGGCGGCATTTGCATGTTCCTTCTCATTAATCAAGAATTATCTTTAAAGAAAAAGAAGAACCATTTGTTGCAACGTCACAGGGTTCAACACGGCCAATTCCTACAAAACATCATTTTTTAATGCCACAAGCCGTGAAGAAACAAAAGCAGGTATCTGCGCTTGGCGAAGACATGCATATATCCCAACCCTGTGTTGTGCAGTCACCAAGGTGCATGGAAAGGAAACAAAATCTTACAGGTCTTGCAACGATGGGAGATAAGTCAATTCCAACGGCAAGGAGCCCGTCAAGTTGTTGTACGATACGTCTCTGAAGGAAACAACGTTGAAATCATTGCCCGTCATCGTACTTACCAATGGGCGCCTGGTTTAGGCCAGGCAAAACAAGAACACACGAGCATGGGTGTACATCCCTACCCTCCGTAGACCATGATGCTTGTGCATGGAAAGTGTTGGATATGGGGTGCCAAAAAAGTGACCAAAGTGGGTTGCTCGAAAAAAATCATCAGGTCACCACTGTGAATAGAGGATGTTTTGCTGGGTCTGTAGCACTTTACTCGATTCGGAGTCCGTTTGAGGGAGATATGGATTTTCAAGGTTTGGTGGCAATGGGTCCGGTTCAAGTGACGGCTCCTACAGTACCAGCACCAATGACGGCCATAATTACTGGCCAGGGAGGTTTGGAGCGGCCTTCAAGGTAGAAAGGCGGCTGGAAGACCTTCAGGGAACTTTAAGGAAGGTCCCCACTAAGATTATTGGTTGTGCACATGGCAGAGATGGTAATTCTCTTGTGTGAGAGTGTGACTTCCGCTCATCCCGCTAGGCTAGGAGTGTGCTAGGAGTGGTTCTTCCAGCTCCATGTGCCAAATGAGGCGTACTTAGGCTTGTTAGAAAGCTGTGCTAATTTACTTTCTCACTCAAGAGTCGAATCAGACATTCGCATTCTTTGCAAACCTACATTCGCTTTCGTAGTTTCTGTCTGTGCCACCTGCAACTCCCTCTCACAAACAATTGGTCCTGCCTAGGCAGCTCTTGGTGAGCCTGAACACCTCCCAGAGGGCTACCCCAGTTTCCATCAGAAAGACATCTGGAAGGTGAGTTTTTCCTTCCACCGCAAGCACCTTCATCGGCTGGAGGAGGTAGAGA
>SZWC01008108.1:94629-106837 GCA_023375785.1 Penium margaritaceum
ATGAGGGGGAGGGTGATGAGGGGGAGGGTGATGGGGGAGGGTGATGAGGGGGAGGGAAGTGAGGGGGAGGGAAACGAAGGGTCTGATGGGGAGTGGACGTTGCCAGGTTATGTGAGGCGGCGGGAGACAAGGCGCGTGCGGCAGCTGCTACGCATTCCTCCTCCTCCATGTGTTGTTGATGATGCTCTGCGCCCAGCTCCCCAACTGAGGCGACGCGCCGACAGCCGCACGCAGCAGCAGCAGCGGCCGTCACAGCAGCAGCGGCAACAGCCGCATCAGCAGCGACCGTCGCACCAGCAGCAGCAACGGCCGTCGCAACAGCAGCGACAGCAACAGATGCAACAGCAGCGACAGCCACAACAGGTGCGGCAGCAGCCGCACGGAGCCTTGTTGACGCAGCAACAATTGCTGCAACAGCAGCATAGGCGGCTATAGCTGCAGCTGCAGCAGCAATTACAGCAGCTAGAGGAGCGGAAACAGAAAAGGGAGGAGGACAGATTGAAGGAGCAGCAAACAATGGGGTACCGCACGCTTGAGATGGTGAAGGCGCCCGACACAGACGAAGAGGAAGCCAGTGTGCAATATTGGGCAGAAAGGAAGAAGTTACCCTTGCACATCCGCAAGCAAGTGCGGCTGTCAGTCATCTGCGCGCGGCGTGGACGTATGCACGGGCTTGAGGAGTGGACGCTTGAGACAGACCACCGTTTTGAGCGTGAGATGCAGCGGGCGGAGGAGCAGATCAGGCGTCAGCATGAACAGCAGATGGCACGCATGGTGAAGCAGTATCTGCATCTCCAGGAGCAGCAGCTGCTGCTGCAGGCGCAGCTGCAGCAGCAGGTGCCACAGCAACCACATCAGCCGCAACATGAGCGGCCGCAGAGGGTGCCACAGCAGCAGCAGCGGCAGCTACCTCAGCAGCAACAGCCGCACTTGCAGCAGCAGCAGCAGCAGCAACTGCGGCAGGGGCAGTCACAGGAAGGGCAATCACGTGCGGGGAGACAGCAGCATGTGCAGCAGCCGCCTTTGCATCCCACAAACGTGCCCTTGCATCCCATGCCAACACCCCGACACATGCAGCAGCAGCAAGCAGAGCAAGGACGACTGGTGCCACATCCACAGATTGCGCCACAGCCTCCGCAGCAGCAGCGGCAACGACGCAGCTATCAGCAAACACTTAGCCATGCTGTTGCTGTTGTCCGCCCTGGACAACAGCAACAGTCGCAACAGCGTGTAGCTGCCGCGTCAGTGACAGGCGCCTCAGCTGTAGCAGCAGCAGGAGCAGGAGGAGCAGCAGGAACAGCAGCAGCAGGAGAAGCAGCAGCTACTGCAGCAGCAGCAGCAGTAGGTGGCGCAGGAGCAACAGAGGAAGCACAGACAGTTGTAGGAAAGGCAAGCGTAGCAGCAGCACAGGACGAGGTGGACGGTGTAGCGGAAACTTCCACCAAGGACGGAGATGAGCAAGATCTGTTTGCAAAACGTAGGGCTAGGAACACACAGGTGTTAGAGAATGAGACAGCGGCCCAAACTACATACGTAGGGATGAACGAAGAGGGGGCGGCAATAGGCAGTTGGGGGCTCGAGGGGACTTTTCAAGAGCGGACAACAGACATAGACGTGCCCCCCGAAGATTTGTTAGATGCAGATTATCACGATGCAGACGTCGAGGAAGAGGAGGAGGACGAGGAAGAAGGAGAGGAGGGGCGAGCGGTCGAGGGAGTTGGAGAGTGGGAATGGGGGGAGACTACGCATAGGCCAGCGATGTGCGTGGTGGTGACTGACGCAAAAGACATGCCACAATTCCCTTTGAGCCCTATTTGCGACGTTGTTTCTACTGCTGACCTCACACCCTCCCTAATGCCGAAGGTTGTGCACGACGCCTGGAAGAAAGCAGTAAAGAGTGGCATGTCAGCACCCATAGGCAAGAGGTGGGGGGGCGAGGAGTTCCCACGCATGTTCCATTGGAACGTGTGGTATGATCTCCTTGTCACCAACGCACAGCTGCATGAGGCCGCATTGCATCATATGAAAAGTTGGACGGGCGCTACGAGTATGCGCGATATTGCAGCAGAGATGGCTAAGTTGGTGTTAGGCCCGTGGACATCATTCCCGGACCAACCACCCGCAATAAAGCAACTACGCTCCACTGTGGGAGCAGCAGCCAAGGAGAGGAGGAAGAGGAAGGAGACTGACCGTGACACTGTGAGGGAGGTCGTGGACTTGGGGGATGATGAGGAGGGGGGTGAGGATGCATCGGATGGTGAGTGGGTGGCAACGGCAGCGGACGAGCAGCAAGAGCGCGAGGACAAGCATGCGGCGGCGGCGTTAGCGGATGTTGCGGAGGAGAGTCATGGTGGAGGGCAAGCCTTGCCAACAGCGGCNCCCGCAATAAAGCAACTACGCTCCACTGTGGGAGCAGCAGCCAAGGAGAGGAGGAAGAGGAAGGAGAGTGACAGTGACACTGTGAGGGAGGTCGTGGACTTGGGGGATGAGGAGGAGGAGGAGGGGGATGAGGGGGATGAGGATGCATCGGATGGTGAGTGGGTGGCAACGGCAGCGGACGAGCAGCAAGAGCGCGAGGACAAGCATGCGGCGGCGGCGTTAGCGGATGTTGCGGAGGAGAGTCATGGTGGAGGGCAAGCCTTGCCAACAGCGGCAAAGGCGCGTCGGGCTTTGCTAAAAGCCGGGGTAGGGAGGGTGCCAGTTTTTTCGCCGCCGTCAAAGAAAGCGATGCCCGCTGGTAGTGGGGAGAGTAAGGCAGGGCGGAAGAGCACACTGCTGTTCCCAGAGGGGAAGAGAGTGGGGAACGATGTTTCAAAAGATTGGTACAAGCCGTGGTACTGTGAGAAGGAGAAGGTGGGTAACAAAGGGGCATGAAATGGGTACCGATGGAGGATCCTGAAGTGAAGTGGCGAGCGTTGTTTGACGAGCAGTTGCGAGTGCGAGACGCACAGAAGGGCACAAAGGACACATTGCATTGGAAGGGCTTGTTCCCCATTGCGGATGCTGCAGGGACGAGGCTTTGCCTGTTGTGCAGCTTCATGGTCAAGCAGCCAGGCACATGGAGCAGCAACCTCCGATGCCACCTGGCCGGTAATCACTACAGGGAGGTCTTTCTTGTCTATTGCCCGAAAGGTACACCAACGTGGGCGGGAGTGGCAGATGCTGAGACTATTGCGGGGGGGGCTGTCGCGAGACTGGTGTTGACTGGCAGCCCCTTGTTCAACCAAAGCAAGTTTTTGAAGAAGCTGTGTCGCCCCTTTGTGCTTGACAACTTGCCTTTCAGGCTAGTGGAAAGCAATAACTTCAAGGGGTTGGTCTTAGAGCTCAACCCAGAGGCGGTGTTGCCCACTCGACATGGTCTACAGGCCAGCATCCATATCGACTTTGCCACGTACCAGAAGGCAGTGAGAGAGGCGCTCGCATAGTTGCAGGCAAGGATTACCCTCGCTTGCGACATATGGACAAGCGCTCAGCGGAAGGCGTTCCTTGGCATCACGGCGCACTAGTTGGACCCCCAGACCTGTGAGAGTTGTCATGTCACCTTGGACTTTTTGCCGTTGCCAGAGAGGCACACAGGAGAGTACTTGGCGGCTGCTATGTCCTGGTGCATCTTCGAGGAGTATGGGTTGAAGGGGCGGGTGCGGTCTGTGACGTTTGACAATGCCACCAACAACCTTAACATTGCTAGGCACCTGGTGCAGCAGCATCCCACTGACTTCGACGCATCATGGTTTTTCAGGTGCTTTTGCCACGTCCTCCAGACGGTGGTGAAGCTCAACATCAGACAGGATGTGCAGGTGCATGGGATGGTGGTGAAGGTCCGCAAGATTGTGCAGACGCTACGGAACTCTCCAAACCTGACGGCGTTTTGGCCTGAGCTGACGAAGGGGCAGGCGGAGAAGTTGATAGAGGACGCTCCGACACGGTGGAGCAGCACGTATCAGATGCTGCTCGCATTTCAGGAGACGTCGGCGGTGCGAGTGGCCTTCATGCAGGGGTGGACGGAGTCAGCAAAACGCCCATTCTCATTGGACGGGTAGGATGGGGTGTTGATGGAGTGGCTGCTGGAGACTCTGTTTCCTTTTGCCGAGTTGACGGAGGCGTTGGAGGGGGACCGCTACGTGACACTAGACAAGGTGTTGCCAAGCTACCACAAGTTGCTTGCTGACTTGGCGCTGTACAGGGATTCACCGGCGACACCAAAGGCCTTGGTAGGCCCACTCACCTCAGCGTATGAGCAGCTACACAAGTACAGCACCGACCGCAACTACATTTCAGATGTCGCGTGGGTTGCTGTGATGATGGATCCTGATAAGGGCCTCGACTGCTTCAGTAAGGACAAGACGGCTGTGGGGTATGAGACGCCTGAGGTCTCTCGTGCCCGCTTCGACGAGGTTGTGGGACCCTACCTACGGAGAGCGGCAGAGGTGAGGTAGCTGGCAGCATCACGTGGCGGGGGAGCAGAGAGTGGTGCCGTGCAGCAGACTCAGAGCTGGTGTGGGGGAGCAGCACAATTAAAGCGCCGGAGGCTGATGGCAGCTGCATTGGCGGACTTGGCAGCAAAGGGTGTGAGTGTACCGACAGTCGGCAGCAGTCAGGGAGGTGTGGCGACACAGGGAGGAGCGGGAGAGGCAGCGGCAGCAGCAGTTGCAAACGAGCCTGAGAGATTCCAGGGGAGGGAGGAGCGCAGGGGGCCTATACACCACTATTGGAGCACTCGCAGTGACCTCATGGGCATGCGTCAGTGTGCCCAAGAGATGTACGCCATCCCCGCCAGCAGTGCATCGGTGGAGCGTGTCTTCAGTCTTGGTCGCCGCATAATTCGACAGCAGCGGTATCGCTTGAGCGATCCTACCCTACGTGCCTTGATGTGCTTGCACTCTTGGCACAACACATTTGGAGAGAAGTGATTGGTCGGCATGTTCGTTTGTGATTCAAAGTGAGACTGAAAAAAATTGCACCGCCCCCTCCCCCTCTCTCAACACTCTCCCTCTCCCTCCTCACCCCCCTCCTCCTCTCCACTTGTGTATCGCATCTCCATCTTCATTTCCCAATGCAATGTGTACCTTTCTCTTTGGATGGTGTAATGTTTAAGTAAGCCGAAAAAACTGTGTTGATGATTGTTTAAAATAAATGGTGGCGAAAAATGAGATAATATCGTTTTCCAACTTAAGATAAAATCGCCCTTGCACAGAGATAAAATCGCAGCACCAGAGAGATAACATCGCGACGATAAAGTTGACATAAAGATATTGATATCGCTTATCGCGGAAAAAAATATCGTTATCGTTATCGCTATCGCCAATATCGCAAATTTATCGTTATCTAGATATGAATATCTAGATAAACCAACCCTAGTCTTGTCGCAGAAGTACTCACGTCTCATGAACATACTGATTGGCCGCCGATTTTAGGCTTACTCAACAAACCACTGCGCATATCCTAAGTTAGTTAAGGAATTTGGTTCAGTGTAGTTGCAATGGATTTAGCAGCTTGTCAACATTGATGACCATCCATTGAATCTGAATTCGAAGTAGTTTACAAGTTTACACAAAGGATACACGGATACAAGGATTTTAAAAAAAAATTCCTTGGTGGTGGGGTTCTAACAAGCTTTGCCATCCTACCGGCACCGCAGGTCCCCCAGGGCAGTTGCCAATTTTGGACCTCAAGCCCTGGCCAGCCCAGCCCAAGAGCGGCCTAGACGAAGACGTCAACAATTGGGACCTGAACATTGGCATCCTACGTCGGAGCCATACACTCATACCATTGGGATAGGCGAAGCCTATCCCAATGGCACAAGGATTTTCCCCCCTCCAGCAACTGTTTGGTGCCTCCTAGTACCGCACTCTGGCATGCGGAGGGGCGATCTACAACACTTCCATCCCCCACCCCCCCTCGCTTTCCTCCCTGTCCTCCATGCACTCTTCAATCATGGACTCTCTCCAACCCCTTTAAAGGTCCTATTGATTATGTCAATCACAGTCTCTCTCTCCTTCCAAGACAGCATTGTCATGTACATGACGAGGGTCAGTGGATACAGCACACTCACAAGCGGGTGAGTTTGGCAAGGTTGGATAGCTGGTCCGGCACTGCGCTCAGGTTGCCTATGTGCGCATTTGATGCATCCCTGCACGCATGTGCGCATGAGGATCCATGGATGGCACGGATGAATCATGGGAAGACGATTCGGGACAGGAAGGTGGGCAACTTGCAATATGTCATGGCAGACGAGCATCTATGGATTTTGTGTTGGCCGTAACTAGGATGTTTCGGAAAATTCTGGATGACGTACTGGAGAAGGCAAAATTTCTGACACAAATCGGCAACACCATCATGACAGAACACCAAGAATGCAGCACAACCCATTTTTCTTACCTGGCCAGTGACATTGGTAACACTGTCACATGTCCACATGCCTCGCACTTTTTCTGGTTGCCCAAACTCACAGTTCCACCAGATTGGAGAGCTGGAAGAAAGGGTACGGGAACACAGAGAACTTGGCGTCCCTCATGATCCTGCAGGCATGCACATCTCACGGCGCACCGCATGCCAGACCACACCGTGAATTGGTGCGTGCACACCAGACCTATGTGTCCGTTCCCTCCTTAACGGATCAGTGCATGTACCAGCTACCGATGTGAATGCGAGCTATCTAATTGAAGCCCCATGTTGTCAAAATCCAACAGAAGCCACACATGCAAATGCGCGCGCGCGCGCACACACACACACACACACACACACACACACAAACAAACATGAAGGGCTCGATGCGCGATGCTTGGGGCAAATGTTGGCATNAACCAGTGGGTGGAGTAAGGAGAAGGGGGGGAGGGGGGGGAGTAGCGTTCAGCGCAAGCAGGAAGTGACGGACGGCGGGAGCTGCCTGCCCATGAAGACTCGCAGGCAGCTCTTGCCCTGCCACCTTTTTTTTCCTCTCCCACTCTGAAAACGTCGCATCCGGATAGACACGCCGGACTGCCTGTGCGTCAGTTGACGCGCAGGCAGTCCTGCACATGAGTCGATGAGCAGGACTGCCTGCACATATTGGGTTGCTCTAACGTGCAGGGGACTTATGAGGATTTGTTTTCTCAAGTTCATGAGGGAGGGGGACCCAGACAGCTGGATAACTGAACCCCGGCCAATTACCTCATCCATGTATGTAGTGATCTGTTCACAACGTACATGGGCGAGGTTTCTTTTATTCTTGAATAAAAATTGAAGTCAGGGCTGGGCTGTTCCCCGAGGCGGGTGAGGCTATGATGCGAAGGTGCTGGGCGGTAGGGTCCCGGGAGGCAGCTCTCTGGCTTCAAGCCAGCCCTGCACGCCCTGGTGATCGTCTCTACTTGGCCCCAGCTGACTTTCGGCTCCACGCCCGGCTTTGGCTGGGTTTACCACTGGGTTATCTCTCCATCCATGGCGGTCATGGGCTCCTTCTAGCGGATGTCACGCGCCGTACGGGGTCTGGGCCGATTACTTGCATCCACCATGTCATCCGGGACGAGTTGGCGGAGATTTGCCGAGAGCATTCCCTCTGTGCGATGGTGGAGCCGGAGGGCTTGTTTCCGGGGGGTTACGGCCGGATGTCCTTGTGTTCGACTGGGCCTAGGGCACGGCGTGGGTGGTGGACATCACCACGGTGGACGCCCAGTCGAACAAGGTGGAGGAGGAGGGGCAGGCTCTTCCGGCGGCGGAGGCTGTGAAGGAGAAGCACTACAAGGCCGCCCTTGCGCAGCTGCCGGGGTACCAGCTGCACACGGTGGCTTGAGAGACCTCCGGCGCCCTTGGCCCGGATTGTTGGCGCTTTATCCGTCGTTTGGCGGCGTTGTGCCTCGAGAGGGGTCGGGGCAGGCGCAGCCAGGCGGACCTGCCGGGTTGGTTGGCGAGGGCAGTGTCCTTGTTCGCGCACAGCTCTTCTTTGCTAGGATTCGGCAGCAGTGTCATGTGCTCCGCGACTTTGGCGTGTGGCGTGGCGGACCGGACCCGGTGCTGGGCAGTGTCATGCCTGTTGAGCTGCCGCGGCCGTGGCCTCTTGGCCTTGTTACGCTGTCTAACCTCTGCTACACAATGCCGTTGGATGGCGAGGAGAGTCTCCTCAGTTGTTGACGCTTGTTTCCTTGCTTATCCTCTTCATCTTCTTGTGCCATGGGTGACGGCTTTTGCATGCTTTCATACCCCGATGATGTCCCGGTCAGGGGCGGCATTTGCATGTTCCTTCTCATTGACCAAGATTTTCCTTTACATTAAAAAACCAAAGTTAAGGCTCCCTTCTCTTGATAAAGCTCCTTTCTCCAAAAATGTACATAAACATGTATATGTGTGTATCTATGTTTGCGGTCAACTTAGTAACTCAAGTCAGAGTCGATACTTCGGTAAGTCAAGTCGGTGAGGGCCGACTAAGAGTCGGCAAGTCGGTGACGGGGGGGGGGGGGGGGGGGGATGAGAGAGACAAACGAGCCAAATGAGCAAACTTTCAACTTTCACACTTTCACCAAGTACATGGATGTCCTAGCTGCGGCGGTTGCGCACGCGGCGGCGGTAAGTTGCAGGCTGAGTGGCTGCCTCATTGCCCCTTGCTTCACGTTCTTCCTCGTGCATGTCAGTGGCTTCCTGTTCGTGGTCTTCATTGTCCACAATGTCACCATCGCTCTCCCTGTCCGCCTCTTCTGGCGCCATGAAAGACATCGATCTGTTGTTGCAAGGTGGGCGATACATCTTGCGAAGGCGGACATGGCACTTAACAAGGCTTGCCACGCGGTCGCTGCGGAGCCTGTTGCGGCGGGCGGTATGGATGAGGGAGTGACCACTGAAAGAGCGCTCGACGTCGGAGGTCGAGCAGGGCTGGGCATGCACCTTCATGGCAAACTGGCGCAGTGCTGGCAGACCCACAAGGTGTTTCTCCAGCCACCGAAAGGCCGGTAGAGTGCCCTAGAGCACCTCCTGCCGGTCAGCCATGGCGTTCTCCAGCGCCGCCTCGGAGACAACTCCAGAAGCTCCCTTGCTTAGCTGCCCCCTTGCAAACCCGTCAAAGTACCCATTCTCAATCTGCCGGCACACAGCGCTGTCACGTACCATTTTGCGCAGGGCTTCCCCCCACGCTGCGCAAACATCCTTGTCATCGCTCAGGCATGAGCCAAAGTGCAGCGGGTGCACATGCCAAGCTGTGCCAAACAGAGGACAGCTCAGCTGCTCCTCCCAATGGTCCTCCAGCTGCCCAAGCACCATCTTCTTCCGGTCAGGCTGCACATTGCGCCTCACTCTCTCCAGCAGTTCTGTTGCTTCTAGTACCTCGTAGATCTCGCCGGCACTTCCACCCTCCCTGTCCGCAACCCAGAGAGGTGTGAAGATTGGAGTGCACAGGGCAACTAACTCCTGAACGACCGCCCAGAAGTCAGCAGAGCGCACCAGCTCCTTCACCTCATCTTTCCGCTGGTGTGCGTCAGCGCCACGGCGTCGTCCCATGTCCGACCATGACTGTCGGCCGACAATGGACACAAGGGACTCCTTCACCTCCAGCAGCCGCTCCATCATGATGATGTTTGTGGCGAAGTAAGTCTCTGCCGGGCGAAGGGTGATGCGGCCGGCCTCTGTTTTGACAAGGTTGTGAGGAAGATCATTGTTCCAGAAGAAGAAGGCCACCTTCTCGGCGTTGCGGACCACTAGCGCCCACGTCCTTGAGCGTCAGATCCATCGTGTGAGCTGCGCACCCGCTGAAGAAAATTGTGGGCAAGCGAGGCTCCAGGGCAGTCATCGCTGCGAGGTTAACAGCGGTGTTGTTGCACACCACGAGGACGATTTTCTCAGCCCCAACTGCACGGATGGCCTCATCGATGATGGCGGCCACGTGCGGAGAATTGCGGCTGCGACCGCTGGTGTCCTTATAAAAAAGGTGCACAGTACCCGTGGCGTTGACGGCAAGTGCATTGAAGATGGGCCTGTCAGCGATGTCGGAGAGCTCACCGACGAGAACGGCGCAGCCGTACGCAAACCAGGAACGCCGCATTGGCTGCTCGATCTCGCCAAGCTCCCATGGAATCATGACATCGTTCACACGGTCCTTGGACGGCAGGTTGAAAGCAACGTTGGTCTTCGTTGAAACTTGGACAAGTTCAAGGAGAGCCGGATCCTGCACAAGAGACAAGGGCAGTCACCACTTGGCGATCTTGACGATGACGCGCTGGGCCCAAAGATTGGGAAGGTTCTCGCAGTGAGGCTTAATCTCTCTCTGCACGAGAGCTTGAGTGTTTTGCGTTGTAGACGATGACTGTTCATTGGGAGGGAAAACCTGAGTTGCAGCACGGTCGCCTGCAGCGGGTGGTAGAGCAGGAATCACATGAGCTACCTGCGTTGACGTTAGGTGGAGCCTGGCAACCAGCTGTTTCCAGTTGACGGGGTTTCTGGGCCCACCCCAGATGCGTCCCTCGCCTCAGTAAAGGAAAGCATCGGCTGCCGGATGGCGGACATGCGCAAGGCCAAGGATGTTACGTGCGCCGGCCAGAGGGTGCGGACATGCCTTGACATTCCTGCCGCCACCGCTGAAATGTTCGCGAATGCGGTCCATGCCGCCTCCAAAACGTCCATCGCATGTGCCGCACCTGAAGCCGGGATACCCCTTCTTGGTGGGGTAAGGCTGGCAGAAGCGTGAGAGAGCACGAGGCTCAGGGATGACTGGGACAGCTGGGGCGGCATGGGTGATCGGAGCAGCCATGACGAGCGGCGAATGCGCCGATGAACTGAAATGGGATGACTGAGAAGTGAAACATGTGGGATCGCATTCGTGCTGGACGAGGGTATGGCCATGGCGACTGGACACCACGAGATGTGGATCCTCGCGGTTGCGTCAGCTGTTGATGGATGTCCGTTGCACGTTCTTGTGGTGGGCGACGCATCAGCGCGCCGGACGTTGCCAAGCGTCAAACGCCGGATGCCTAGGGCCTAAGATGGCCACGAACTAGCCACGCGCATGTAACAAACCTGTCTGAAAATATGGAAAAGTGTATGCAAACAAGAAAACAAATAGATTAAAGAATTATCTGTGAAAACGCATGGTGAGAGGATTCAAGGGAGGGTTTGTACGTCAACAGCCAAAGATGGCCGTCAACAGAGAAGGTACCGGCCGACCGACGGGCACCACGTCGGATGTCCGTCATCCGACCGCCGGTGGTCGACTCCCCATATGGCGGTCAGGAGTCGCCATCGCGTGGAGGTCTACCGACGTGCGATCGACTGTGCCTCCGGCCAGGTCGATCGATCAACTCCAGTCGAATCGACCGGCTTTGCCAACTGGGTAAGGCTGCACACGGATCCTATCCACAGATCTTGAGGTGGATCGGGATCCTTGGGACGGATCCTAGACCTGGATCCGGATCCGCTGTGACGGATCCTAGACCTGGATCCGGATCTGCGGTGACGGATCCATGGATTCACGGATCCGGGACCTCGATTCACGGTTCCCGTATACCGGATCCACCTTGATGTACATGGATACAATCAATTTCTACCCAGAGCACGCTCTACCCCTCCCTGGGAGGAGTCCCGCATGCCCGCAACACGCACGACTCCTTCCAGGGAGGAGCCCAGCATATCACGATGTTCTTGGAGTACTCGCGAACCCTATGATTGAAGGGTTCGCAAGTCCTCCCATAGCAGCCTATTGTGCTATCATGGGGGCACACGCAATGGGCTGTATAGTTCGTGCTCCAGATTTTTGACACAGGTGATCCACGCTGCTGGATCGTCTGTGCCTGTCAGGAAATGGCCATTGAGGCCGGCCCTCATATGAGGGTCGGTGGTGTACATCGGACGTGAACCACCAGAACTCAGTGCCCAAAGTTCTAGTGGTCCACGTCCGACGCACGCTCATGCTCCACTCAAGTGCGGATGTCAAGCGCGGTGCGCAGGCATGACTGTTCAAATTTCAATGAGGGAGTTCCTCGGGTCTGCGTCAGACTTGAGCAGGACCTCTCATAGGTTTTTCCTCCCCCCCCCCCTCCCCCCTCAGAATCTGGCTAGGATCCGTGAATTCTAACCGGATCCAAGATCCTTGATCCGGATTCGTGAATCCGGATCCAGATCCCACATCCGCAGGTAGGTACAACGGATCCTAGGATCCGTGTGCAGCCTTACGACAGGGAGTCTGATAGAGTTGGTCAGAGTCGACCGCGATTATATACATGTGTGTGTGTGTGTGTGTGTGTGTGTGTGTGTG